>NAOQ01000374.1:28296-71878 GCA_002751075.1 Ichthyophonus hoferi
CTATAACTTACTAACTGGGCCACCTTCAGTGTGAAGAGAGACTGAGCATTGTTGGTTGTGCAGTTGCCGACCATTCTTGGAATCCACAGAGTGATGGTGAACTGCATATTAATACGCGAGATATTATATTTGTCTCTAATGACAGGTAAGAATGGTATATTATGATTTTAATATTATACATACATACTGTTATACTGGCATCTATAGTGTTATATTATCATACTATTATACAATTTTACTATTGTATTAGTATATTATTACACTATGATGCAGTCATCTTATCATACATGCATATGGCATTAGCATAAATTCCTCCACCAATAAAAATATCTCTTTATATATCGATATATTAACCAATCCGCAACTACTTTTACTTTTTAGTAATACGGATGGTTGGTGGGATGGTTATTGTCATGGATTGGAAGGCTATTTTCCAGCCAATTACGTCACGGTAAGTTATCTGATTCATAAGTATGAATAGATTAAATGGTAGTGTATTATATTGTATGATATTCTATTATATGACAGCATAGTATGACACTGAGTATTAACCAATAAGTGACACATTTTTGGAGTATGGATCTATGAATCTCTTGGTTGATAGATAGAGTGTGTGCAATAATTGCAAATATTTTCATTTTCATTTTTTAAAAGCAATTATTATTAGAAGAGATTTTAAAATTAAAAATCGGAATCATTTTTATGAGTGAAAAGGCATTAGTGGTCGAATTTAATAAATAAAATATATGTATATTATTAAAATTTCAGAATACTCTGAAATTTTAAGAAATTTAGTCTTAATATTTTGTATAGTGGCATCTCGGTATGTTTTATCATATAAGGTGCTATATAGATATATATTATATATATTGGCCAATGCCTTACATTGATTAAAAATATTAAGCAGAACATAACTCAAATTTCGACAAAAAAACCCACCTCTATCTTCATCTTTTTCTTTTTTTCTTTTCTTTGATTGCTCACTGTGTATATCCCATGTAATGTATGTATGCGTTTGTATTATATATATATATATGTGTGTGTGGTGTGCCATGTCTTTTTATTCCTTCTTTTCTTTCTCCTATCTACACGCAGATGATATGCTATGTACCGGATGATAAGCGGCCAATTATAACAAATACCAGTAATGATAATAGACTATCTATGTTATCTGATCTATCTGATCTAAATGTGCTGGCTGACGGTTCAGGTAAGAGCACGTGTTGTGTGGATTGATTCATATATTTTATTATTATTCTTAAGTTGTTTGGCTGTTGATTGCTTGTTACCTTTGACAATGATAATAAAGATGTAAAGATACTAATAATAGCCACAAAATAATAGTAATAGTAATAATAGTAGTAATAGTAATGATAAGAATAATAAATAAAAAAAACCAACAATAATAATATATTGGTAGTAATGGATGTAGTCATAATTTTGATTTTAATATTTTAATGAGTTTAATTATATAAACTTCATTGGCGGGAATTTAAAACTAGTATAGTTTAAAATGTTAAATTCGACTTGCGTCAAGTGTATATGTATAGTTGTATAGTAAAGAAATAGATGAACGCATGATGTATGCTTGTAAATGGTATATACCTAAATATAAGGTTTTTTTATTGGATTATATTTTACCATAGCATATTATATTATATTGTCTTAAAAATTAAGACTTGGGCATCCATTACTATATTTAATTAAAGGGCATTTACATTTTTAAACTTTCTTTATCATGCATAATATACTATTTGCAAAAACAAACTAAAATAAAGCATATTGAACAGTTATGTAGACGAGAGATCGAATAATTATTTTATTATTTGGGTATGTATGTGGGCATATGTATGCGTGTTGATTCTTATTGGGCCATTGGGGTTATGCCATAGGTGAGATGGGACCAATCAATAGCAAATTATCAGGCAATGATGACGCTAATGGAAATGACGTCACAGAGGAGGTAGGGTTCTTGTGTATGATTGATTGCTATATGATTATTGTATTGTTTTATTATATTATATGGCTATACTATGTGCCTATTATTATTATAATAATTTTTGTTACTAGTACTATTATTATTAATACTACTATTTTTATTATTGCTATTACGCTTACTATCACTTTCACTATTACAATGCCTATTCCTATTCTTATACTTATTATTATTTTATTATTATGAGTGCTTATTCATTATGAAATATCCCACTGAGACGTTAGTTATATTTGATAATTCTTTTCTTAAAATAATTTAAAGTGACTAAGCAAGAAACTCTATAGTGATTTTTTTAATTTCATGTAAGCTATAATAGGTTTAGCATTTAATTGATATAAACATGTTATATTTACTACTTTAAGAAAAGCTTGGGCGGTAGTATCTAGGGTAGTAATTAAAAATTAAAAATGAATAACTGATGTTTATTCGCGCCCGCCACCACCACCTCCTCTCGTCTGGCCCTCCTGCTGCCATGTTAGGCTAATCTAGAACTAGAATTAATGCGCCAGGTAGAGATAGAAACGGCTGATAGGATGAAGGCAGAAGCATTGGTCCAATCGCTGACAACCTGCCTGTCTGATTTGCGTGCCGAGGTATTTGAGTGGATATATGTCATTGTCACTACTGTTGCATTTGTTGTGGTGGTGGCAGTTATTGTTATTGTTGTTATTACTATTGATATAAAAGCAGTACATAAAAGAAACGGATTATATGTACATTGGTATATAACGATTTGTGCTTATATATATAGGGCAGGGGCTTAATTATTGGCGCTTATATATAGGGGTATAAGGATTGGTTTGAATGAAGCCAAATATATCTCTATCAGAACGTTTTCAAGTATAATATTAGAAATAAATAAATAACATATCCATATGGCATAAATATGTTATAATAGAGCATACATTATGTTTAATAAAACAACCTCTGCATACCAAGATATAGATGAGATAAGAGATAGGAAAAGGGGTAACTGTGACATCTAACCAATAGCACGAACCCACAGGTGACTCGAATGGAGAAGATTATTGAACAGAAATGTGAAGATGTTAAGGAGAATGACGTACCTATACCTAACCATAATGAAAAGGGCCATGATACAGTGCACCTGAATAATGATGATTTAGATTAATAGATGGTAGCATTAGTATTATATAGTGTAGTGTTGTGGTTCTAGGGACCCTTTATGGTTGGTGTTGTGCTCTGGCTGCTATGTCTGTGACAGTCTCACATCAACTGAATGATTTGCCTGTCCCTGGCTCTCTCTATCTATCTTTACCTATCTCTTTCTCTTTCTCTCCCTCTCCCTCTCCTTCTCTATTTATCTCTATCTCTCTTTCTCTTTCTCTCTATAAATACATACATATACTGATATATACTGTTCATACATGCACGTGCAACTGTGTATATATGTAGCACCTTGTTTTTAACATGCCAATCATCTACTATACTCTCCTCATGATGTTATTCCCATTAGGTAACAATAAAAATAGAAAAATATGAAGGAATATGTTTTAATTTTATAAAACTATTGGTTCCGGGCTCCGAGGCTGATAGTTCGCATATTTGTTTTAATGGGTGGCTTTGATTTGCCTATCTGTAATGTTGGTGTATTACAGTGATAGAATTTGTGTTTCTAGAGAATCAATTGGTTATATGTATTTGATGCTAATATATAATATAATATGTTGGATTATATTATATTATATTTATATTGCATGCTATTGTATTATACTGTACTATACTATCTTACATTGCATTACATTTTCTATACAAACATCCATGCCCATATGTATATACACACATAATACATACCTTGCCCTATTATCACACTAACATATATTGTATATCCAGTTATCCTGATGCTATCCCACTACATTATATAATTTCAAATATCATATATACTACGTTCTCTATGATGTTGTTGCGTTGCCTATAACTGAAAATTGAATAGTCTGAGAGTTAATATACTACCTGTGACATTTGACCAATAATATGACAAATATTGGCACCAATCATACCATAAATATAAAAATATCATAACTATATCTTCTGTCTCCAATATAGAAACTTTAACAGTACATTCATCGTATCAGATGCAAAGTTTTTAAATTAAATATTAAACTAACATGAAATTTCAAAATGGGCACAATCGTTCTGTGTATTGGATAAATATAATCGTAGATCGCTTTATCATGTACTTCAATAAAACCCCATTCTGAAAATATCCTGTAGTTACACTGTAACCACTCACAGTCGAGACACACCTGATAAGTATATTGATTGGATTTGATTGAGCACTTACAATTAAAACCAACAAAGACTGCTATTGCTATTGCTATAAAAACTAGAATGACAAGAAAATTAATATTAAAAATAGTAATTAATTGGTACATAAACATACTATAAGATAAATAAGCAAGAGCTATTACAAACGGAACAACACGTTATCGTCCAAATCGCTATCATCCTCATCTTGTTGACTTAGCAATGCAAAGGTCTGTGTGGCCACAGCTGGGCGGGTCCTTCTCCGGTGTAAGATATACATAAGAGAGCCTAGAGTGATTGCACTTACTACTAAACACACCCCATACAACATCCATCCACTCGATTTGGGGAGGTCTGGGTCTGTGTCTAGCCCTGGTACTGGAAGCTTGATGGTTTTGTCCTTCGGGTTGACTGGGCTGGGCTTGAGTCCGGGTTGAATGTCAAGGTCTGGCAATGGATGCTTATGGTCCTCTGGCTTGGGTCTCTCCTTCGTGGGTCTCTCCTTCGTGGTAGTTGTTGATATGGGTGATGTCGTGGTTGCAGTTGTGGTGGTAGTGATTGGTATGAGCAGTGTCTTGGTGGTAGTTGTTGGCATGAGTGTTGTCTCTGTCGTAGTTGTGGTGGGTAGAATAAAGGTAGTGGTTGTTGTTATGGAGATGGTAGAGGTAGTGATAGTTTCTTCTATGGGTGTTGTCTCTGTCCTATTTGTTTTTATGAGTAATGTCTCGGTCGTAGCTGTTGTAAGTAGGATAGAGGCAGTGGTAGTTGTTACTATGGGTGATGCCTTTTCAGAAACATTTGCGGTAACTGCGATGGAATTATTATGTTATTACAGGTATATAAGTATAGGTATAGGTATAGGTATATATGCATAAGCATAAGTATAGATATGTATATATGTAACCATAGTAACGGTATCGAAATATGGGTGGGCACATACTAACCCTGCATGCTGCTTTTTGAATAAGGTCAAAATGGGGATATAGGAAATTGTATTAAACAAGAATTATACTATAAAATAGACAGCCAGTCTAAGCCTGATACAAACAACCCGTTGAGTTAGGGAACTGTTTCATAATTCAAAAACAGATACATTGAATACAATGTATATTAATTGAAATAACTAGTCTGTGAAAAAACTCCACGCGTACATTTAAGGCATAAAATAGAAGAGAAAAATAGTCTACGCTAATAAAAAAAACCAATGAATTGCAACCCTTAATTGGAACATGTGACTGTTGTTGTTGCTATTGTGCGCTGGTATAAAGGCTGTATAAATTCACACCTATTAAATAAACATTAGTAAGGGCATTACCTGCATTAGGTACTTCCTCTGTCTTGCCATTCTGAGTTATGGCTGCACTTGGTATGATGGTACCGGTAGTAAGGGCCACAGCATTTCCATCATTGCTATTAGCAGGTGCGGAGAGAACACCAGCAGCCAAAAAAACGCAAGCCCATTTTATGACAAAAGAAGATAACTTCATAGTGTGTGTACACAACAAAAAAACACGCGTGTATATACTCTACTTAATACAAAAAAAAATTAAAATAACTCTAACCCATAGTAATCTAATCTTCTTATGGTAATCTCGATGGCATATTTCGTTTACTACGTTGTATCCCTATAACCAATCTATACATGAAAAACAGAAATATTTAATTATTATAATGATATTTTCTAATTTACGTGAAATTATAGTAATAGCAAATAGAATTAAGATATATTCTACAATAACAATTAAATTTATTGGATAATCACAAATAAATACTTTATAAGAAATAAATATTTTTAAATGATAGATTTACCGCAGTATTATTTCCTCTTTAAATGCGTAATCGCCGATGAGTTGGTTCTATAATAGTAACAATGAATAATATCTCGCTTTATATTATATATACTTAACAACGGTAATTAATTGGTTAATATGCATATAGCTGCTCCTAAATCTCCCTCTGTTGATTTATGGATATATAGGCCTTAACCGTGTACACGTAGCCATAATTAGGTTACGGTTACTATATATATATAGCTGATTCGCTCAAAACAAATTATAATCAATAAAAGGAATAGAATTTAGCTGACAGATAATCATAAAAACTCTATTGGCGCTAGTATCCAATGATATCCGATATATTATCGTAACTTCAGTGTATCCAATGGCTAAGGTGCTCCAACATATTTATATCCAATAAGATAAATATTTTACTATGAGATTAACCATGCATATCCTAAGTAAATCTAGTTATTCACATGATTGGAAAACATTAGATTACTTGTTCCCTCCTCCCCTCCTCGGATGCCATATAGAAGTAATCCAAGCATGTTTTAACATGTTCTCTGCAATATCTATTTATTTAAAGTGGTTGAACCTGGTTACGTATACAGCATGGGTTAAAATTATTATATTTACTTAACTACAAAAGTTTTCACTGAGCATGTCAAAGCTTATGGTGAACTATACACTATTATTCATTCCTGATTGATTCAGGTTTGATATCATCATTTCTATGGTGATGTGCTACTTACTACCTTATGTAGATAATGATGAGGTAATTTATAATAAAGTTATTAAAGACAGCACCACTACTAGTTAATTTAATAATATGTAAAAAAGTTAATGCCATAATAAAATATGTCTATATAAACGAACAATTATATGTGATGTGCTAGTGTGATGTATAAATATTGCCCCTGTTGTAGTTGGCCCTCAAGAATAGTAGAAGTCCTTAAAATCATAAGATCCCATAGTAATTGTACTAAATAATGTGATCGTAAGTAATCATGATTTTCATTCAAAAATTGATCCCAGTACCCCCTTATGAATAGTATACAGAGCATGATGAGTGGAAAAAACTAAGGTTCATACATTTTCATGAGGGCCTTCATTTTCTTGTGGTTCATTGGTGGCATGGTCTTGGTAGACATAGTTTTAATTAGACACTTTGCAGCCATGAGATTGATGGGACATTTAGAACTTTAATTTCTTCATTAGTTGCACAATCCCTGATGTACTGGTATTTGACCTTAATTTGTCTGGTACCTTTGAAAATGCAGGTTTTCTGAATCAATTGTATGGCAAATTGATTATCAGCATATAGCTTTCCACATCTGGTATTAATCCAGTAACAGTCCAGAAGAGATGCAATGTAAGAAAAAATTTAGCAGGCAGTTGACAAAGCAATGTACTCACTCACTTCCTGTGGTAGATAGTACAGTTATACTTTGTGTTACAAGCTCATTAACTCTTAAACGCGCAGTTATAATTGATTTGCTTGATACCTAGTTTGCACGTAATAAATTAGTTAATGAGCCATACAATAAAACACTAGCAGAACCTTACTGAGATAGAATAAGATATTCCTAGTGGGTCTATATGACCTTTCATGAGTTGTATTAGCCAATATAAATATTTGTGATTAACCTCATAAGTTATTCAAACCTAGCTACATTGGTACTAACCAAAAGTTAGCACTGGCAGCAAAATAAAGTATGAAAGCAAAGAAAAACCAATAATAAAGGACCCACTCACACATATACATGAACTCGAGTAAAATAAAATATGGTCCGCTCACAGATACGCGGTATCAATAGCAAAATACAAAGTTCTCGTAAACGCACACAAAAATACTTTGCATTTAATTACATATGTATATATATATATATGTGTGTGTAATAACCACATTGTTATTGTAATGTTTAATCCACCACTGACTTTTGTATATGTTAATCTGTGTCCAGATCTCTCACACATTCAGAACTCAATAAATTGCTTACTAACATTACATAGTGACAATAGTTACTATTTACATTGTAACATATTACCCCTTACTGATTGATCTCATCGTGCAATTGCCACATTTGCACCCGAGCGCATCAAAGCATCCATTTCTTTTGAATTAGAGCAAAGATATAATTACTACAACCAGTTACCTAAGAATTTGATAAATGGACTGGGCCTTCTATAAAACCTCTATTATAACAACTGAGCCCTAAAGACATATCTGACCAATTGACTATTATTAACACTGGTCCAGCAATATTAACTACTACCAGTTATACAATTGCGGATTCCAACAGTTTAGGACAAATCGCCAGAACTGCCACAGCTTATAATACTTTGCTTTGTGTGGAGCCAGTCAAATAGTCTTTCAACAAGGTAGATAATATAGTTGGCAGTGTTGTAGGAAATTTCAGGGTCTACTGCAAAATCTGCATCAGAGTAAGTGGTTATGTTAAGAGTTATTTTCATAAATGATACACTCATTGGCAGTGGCTTTGAGGTAATGTAGAAGATGCATTACCATTGCCAAAATGGCTTTGGTCAGTTCTCCTGCGTAACAGAGAAGGTATCTGACTGTGAATTGGCAATCAGGGCAGCTGTACTTAGCCATCCAAGATAGACAATCAGTGTTTGAAAAGTGGTGGTCTGATATGAGTTAAATGTTTTGGTTGGATTGACAGCCTCCTTGATAGGCTCAGGAAGGATTGGAGGATAGGTTAAGTGGCCGTTACCTTGGCCGCATGGTGTGGTGAGTTCTTTAATATGGTTAATTTTTAATAGTTTGATGCTATCATCAAACTTCTCCATAGTATAGTCAAGAAAATATTTTGATCATCTCTTGTTGTTTGTAAAGAAGCAATCAGTGAATGCATTAATAAAAGCCTCCTTATTGTCAAGATGCTCGGAGATAATTAGTATATTGTGTATGTAGTAGTAGAGTGCAAGAAAACAACTTATGCTATAGAAAATGTAGAGACAGGAGTCTCTATCAACAAGATGCATTCCCTGTGTATAAAGTAATACACCGAGTGTAGCATTCCATCAAAGACTGCTGAAATGGAGACCATACAAGTACTTAAAGAGCTTACAAATCCATTTTCAGATGGTCAGGGGTCTTCTATGGATTAGGGTTGATACATGCATACTGGTCTTGGTAATATGACCTGGATATGGGCAGCACGGATGTCAAGTTGTGTCAATTCATATTAATGGACAGCTGCAATGGCAATAAGAATACATGCTGTAGTAAAGCTAGTCATGGGCGATTGAGTGTTGAAAAAGTCTATATTTTTCATTTCCATGCTGCCTTGAGCCCAGAGATGGGTTTTGTGTTGTGTTACAATGCCAGTTTGATTATGTTTCCTGTGGTAAACCCACAAGCTGCATAGGTTGGTTGTACCTTTTGGGCTTTCCTCCTGATAAACAAGGATGCAGATGCTAAGTTTGGAAATGGATTTGTATCTATTAGTATGTGCGATCTTTGAACTGTTTCTTGTTTGGATATTTTATTCAATTGTACAGATATTTGTTTGACTTGATCGAAATGTTATGTATGAATAGGTCGCAGTTATGATTTTTTTCTTCCATGGTGTCTATGGTTCGGTAAAGGATAGATTGTATTTCTCTGGGAGGAGATTTGGTGCTCTTAAGTGGGACAGACATGATAACATTGTGTTATACAAATGTCGTTTTCTGATGGTGTTGCATGTGTAATTAATTCATGTTAAATTATTTTTTTGTGGTAGTGAAAGTTTTACTCAAGCGTCTAGCAATTGTCCTGGTGGTACAAAACATTGGTATATCTTGTGTTGGAGGTAACAGTGTTTGAGTAGAATTAGATAAAACTGGCTCGATCAGTAATATGTCAAGAAATGGTGTGGTAACGGACTTACAAGAGCACTCCTTACACTCACTAGTTTTATGGAAAAGAAAGAAGGCCCTATTATCTTATTGGAAAGAGGATCTAAGCTGGAGCAACAAATCAGCTGTAGTGGAGCAATTCATAGGGTCAAAGCTCGTTTATTTGTGTGAAGTGGATTTCTTAAATCATATTCAGTCCACTGAAATGTAATTACGAAATCTTACATGGAATCTATTCCAACCCTTACTCTTTTAGAATCTATTATATTAATGAAGATAAATGTCCTGTCCGTACAGTACCTGCAGCAATAGGGACGTTTACATGTTTATATGTTCTGTGTAGAGATATGTCAGGATTTTCTGGTCTGTATCTTTCTTATACCTCAGCTTTTTTATATATCTGATCATAGTCTCTTAAAAGAAGCTGGTTGCTTTATGTCTCTCATTGGGTGCCTGCTGATTAGATTTAGTTTATTAGATATTGTTAAAATAGTAGTATTTAATTATTTTGGGTATTTTTTTAATAGCTGTAAGCATTTAATATTATTGGTAATTATTATTACATATTTAGCCTGGGAAACTAGTTTGTGCAATTTATTAGGGTTAAACGTCCATTCAAAATGATCTATCAAAATTAAACCAACCAATGGTAGAGATCCTTTAACTACCTAATATTAGGAATAATAGATAGAAACAAGAGCGTTCCCGTGACCTATATTCGTTTAGAAAAAGAGGGATTAAATTAAGGGGCGTTTTAACATTTTCCTTTGCATATACGGAGTACTGACGTATTAAAACATATTTTTATTACTAAACAAGTCAGCAGGACTTGCAGGATGCCTAGGTAATCTGTTATCTTATCAGAAATTCAAACATATAAGCTAAAAGGGCTTAATAAATAGTCGCAGGACCTTAGCCATGGGCTGATTCAATTTTTATCCATCGTCTTAGATTACTTTAAATTACCATTTAACACCAATAGATTGCACTGACTATGTTTACATACTACATATATGTAGTAATGATTGGCAATAATATTAAATGCTTATAGCTATATAAAGAAATACCTAAGTTAATTAAATATTTCTGTTTCAACCCATTGCTTGGCCTAGGCGGATTATTTTACCTAGGGCATAAAAATTATGCAAAAGGAATATGAAAAGAACCTTGACATGGGACTACTTGACTGTAGGCTGATTGTTCACTAAATGAACTAGATAATTCTTGACAATATTCAGAAGTGACTGTAGCATGGCATTCAACGTAAAAAAGAGCTAAAGACATTTAACCAAACTGTATGGTGATGTTCCTGCTCGCTCTAGCTCTGTCTATGACCAACCATGATAAATTATTTAGGCTTTCTCCGCTACCATGTTAGGAATAATAGGTAGAAACAGGAGCGTTCCGGTGACCTATATTTGTTTGGAAAGAGAGCGAATACCAAATTAAGAGGAGTTTTAACGTATCTCTTTGCATACACGGAGTATAAATATACTAAGACATCTCTTTATAACTAAACAAGTCAGCAGGATTTGTCTTGGGCAGGATGCCTAAGGCAATCTGTTATCTTTTCAAGATCTCAAACATAATCAGAAATCATAATTACAGATTATCACATTATTCACTAGAACTACCCATTATATTGCGTGATTTAATTATGCCTAAGATTGTTATGATTCTGAAATGCCAACTACAACAGGGATAACAATTCATATATCACTTTAAGTAAGTCGTATATAGTAGTTTACTTATAAATATTATAGTATTAAAGTTCTTATATATTATTAAGTTAACATGTAGCAGTGTTGTTTTAATAGCTTTATTATACATAGCCTTATTAGTAGAAACATAAGGTATTAGCACATCACTACACTAATGATGATATTGAACCTGACTTAATCAAGAAAGAAAAATAGTGTATAGCATATTATACATTTTAATATACTCAGTGAAACCTATAGGCTATTTTAGTTGCTTAAATATAAAAATAACATTAGCTGTGCTAATGTTTTTTATGGTTCTGAACATGCAAACGATTAGCAAATACCAACCATCAGGTTAACCAGCTGCAAGTATTAAAATTAAATAAACCAAATATAATTGGTAGATGCCTGATTAGAAATTAAACAAATAACCAGGTTTCTTTAAGAGACTATAACTAGACCAGAGAAAACTTAAACAGAAAAAAGTTTCAAATCAGTAAATATTGGCATATTTCCACACAGAGCATACATACGCCCTTATTATAGCAGGTACCATAGATGCTGATAGGGCATCTACCTCTCTCGATACAGTAGATTCTAAAACAGTAAGGGTTGGAATAGATTCAATGGAAGATATCATGACTGCAATTCAATTCAATGGTATAGCAATCTGTGGTAGTTGTCCACAGGCTTCAGGATCTCCAATTGGTTGTTGTATAATAGTTTCGCTGGGTAGTAATGGCTAATTGATCTGATTTGTTCTTAAGACTTGATTGAAGTGATAAGAGGTATGGAAGGCAATACCGACTCTATGTAACTGGCTGTAGTAATTATATCTAGATTCTAATTAACAGGAATTTGATGCTTTGATTCACTTAGGTACTAATGTGCATTGCCCAGAGACCGATCTAGGGCATGCTATCTTGCGATGTAAATATTAACTATTATCACTATCAAAACGAAACCACTCGTAACACACAAAAATTTGCATTTGATTATTTAATTAAGCAATATATATATATAATCATCGCGCTGTTATTGTAATGTCTAGTTCACCGTTGGCACGAATACGCTAATTGTGCCACGTATGTGTGAGTGGACTGGAACCTTCATTAGTTGTTTCTGTTTGCGTTTGTACTTTCCCGATCTTTATTTATCCTGGGTGTTAACCGTAATTAACATCCACAGCTGTATTTATTTGTGAATGGGGAACCCACTAAAATTATCTAATCTTATCTCGATAATCCAATATTATTGTATCCTCATTTGAATGGCTCTTTATCTAATTACTTCACCAATGTAAGTGCTCAGATACTATATATGGACAAATCAATTTATCTTGTTGGGAATATATTTCAATTAACTGTAAGACTGATATTTCACGTTCCGCGTGTTACCAGGGCTTGGGCCAGCCGAACTATGTGTTCATTTGGAGTTAACCGATTTGTATCTCATACTAGCGAAAAAGCTCTGACCCTACAAATCCTTTCATCACAGCTGATTTGTTGATCTGAATCAAATTCCAGTTTCCAATAGTTTGACTTTCATCTCTTCATTTTCCATTTGTAAGGGGATGTCTAGGGTTTGTATATTGTCTACTTATGCCATAAGATAGGCAGGAAACAGATTTATATCAGAAAATAAAGTAATATAAGGTATAATACAATAGAATAATATGCCTATATTATAGTGATAGTTTCTATTATTGGAGATAGTATAACATATATAAAAATATGCATAGAATATAGACAATAAGGCACAGCTTCATCTATACAGAGTGTGGTGATTTTGGTGTGCCAAAAACTCTTGCTATTTTGACACAAATAACTAATTGAGTCATGCCTTAATTGGATGCGTGATTCATAGAGAAATGTATTTAAGCATTGGACATCTAACTTTGGCACCTTTATTCAGCTCCCTGTATATTTATTCGTAGTTTTCACTCTTCTTGTCCTTTTTACAAACCTTGTTTATCGTGGATCTCAAAGTAGCTGTGTTCCATATTTCGGTCCAAATAAAAACGGCCTTGTCGATCTATATTGGCTAATGCAGCTTACATGAGACCAGAAAGGCCCGCTAGACTTTTTTGATTACATGATCGTAAATTTCCAATGGGTCTAACATATGTGTCCTTATGTGGACGGCCTTCTAGCTTATGTCTGCATCATTAGTCCAATTGCTCACTTTCGAGTCATCTACTTAAATCATTTAATTTGACACAGAACGTCATTAAAACAACTAATATCGAACTAATCATTTCATGATCCACTTGTTACCAGCTTGTCATGCAACAAGTGCTTTGCGTGAAAGCGAATCACGGATTCCACAAAAAGAAGGTGCTGGGGTTGTCCCTGGAGGTATAGCCCGAGTACCAGCGACCTGTTATATTTTAGCATATTACCATATATAAAATATTACGATATCTAAAGTATGAGTTTGTCGTCTAGATGTAGTTAGCAACTGAGTAGACCATGATTTCCAACTCTTTTTAGTTACATTTGTATAAGCATAAATATCACCAACCACCAAGGAATACAGTGTACATACTTTCTATTAGCTCTGCCAAGACATTTATGCCAAAACATGGGGTTGGTCTTTCATACACCAATCCTACGCGTTTACTTATTACCCAAGCTAAGTTCTGCAATCTTTGACCATTCAGTCAGTAGTCCCGTGTTTGCATAGGTAATCCTCCTCATTAGAATTATTAACAACGATTGATGTCAATTGGCAAATCAAAATGCTTTGACCAATAATATAGTATTTTTCATCCGTTCCAACCAATCATCCATATACCTAACCTAACCTCACAGCTGGCTTTCATAAAATGAAATGATTGACATCATCATCTTATCACAACCAATGAATAAAAATCATCACCCATAGGTCCGTCCCGACGAATGCGTACTACGCATGAACTATTATAGATACGTGGACTTGTTTAGTGTGCATGCTGCAGTCAAAATGACTAGATTAATATTCAGCTTGTAGTATGAATCCTTTAAATATTGTCAAAAATGTATTGAAAATTAAATGAAAGTATATAAAGGTTCATTATACATGATTATATGATTATATGGTTGCCAATTACAGGTGGAACTTAATAAGCATATATGACGTATGTGTCTCATGAGCCAACACAAAAAACAAGGTTTGAGTTGAAGCATTTATAATCAGGCTGTTAAAAATAAACTAATAACGGAGGGAGTCTGCTCCTAGGTATTAGAATACCAGGCCAATCCATCATTTGTGATAAGGTAAACAATAGTTAGTATTGGTTTAGTAAGCAGGAGATCAAGCTACGCACAAACCAAAACAAGTACAATGCAGTTGTCCCTAATACAATTCAGCTTTTAATATAAAAAATGTATAATAATATTAGCGATAATTGCTTGCTCATCTAGAAACATACACAAAGTTTTTAAAGTACAAAGCCTAGAGGTCTTCTTTAATTACTTTCATATATGCCATTTGTGATGGCTGAAGTGTTTTTCCTACTATCTTAAAAATAAATAAAAAATAAAACAAAAAAACAAAAAAGAAAGAAATATTCGGCCAAGTATTCTGGACGTGTTATTTCTCGGTATTGAAAATGCAAATTGAGATAACGATTTCTGGATGAGGACAAAATATCGGACCATCGGATTACATAGATGATAAAAATTTGGGAACGCAATCTAGTTATTGAAAATTCAGCAAATTTATAATGAGAGTTCCAAACGATTTGTTTTTTGTTTTTTATTTTATTTATTTATTTGGTTGGTTGGTTGGTCTTGCTCAGAAAACATAAAAAGGATTATTAGGATGCCGTTCAGAACACTTGGAGTAACCTGATCAAGACTGAAAAAAAACCCCATTCTAAAATAAGATACAAATTTCAAACTTGGTAGGCTCGGTATTTAGCTATATGTGAGTATCGTATGGTGGCTCTAGTATGGTATTCAAAACATTTATATTAATACCTTGAAAAGTCGTAGGTTTAAATATTATTATGCAGTGCATACAAGATTATTTTCTTATGTTCATCTAAGAGAAATATTTAAGATGAAAAGCCTCATAGGCTTGGTTTACCTTAAAGTGACATAGCGTTAACGATGCTATTTTCACTTGTAATTGGCTAACCGAGATTAATAGAACTGATGACTGATGGCTTTTCGCCCTCCATAGCATAGATCGACTGATCTATGAGCACACGTTACATTACCTCATGAGAGTTATCCAATAGATTTCTTTCTTTCTAATTCTACCAACTATCAAGCAAAGAAAAATCTAATGGTTACCAGTGCAGTTTAGAATCGAATCCAAAGTTTCTTTTGGTTGATATTAAATAAAAGCTATACGTTGGAAGATAAAGATTTCAAAGCCAATGAAATTTTTATAGATTTCAAATACAAATCAGCATTAAAATGACAAATTTCCCGTACATCGGGGGGTTACTAATCAATATTCTTTCTTTATAATCACCTGCCATGCCTTTAATGCCAAGACATATTGCCGCCTTGCCGGATGACCAAAAATTAGGAAAGCTGGGTTCGTATTTGCCGATGGAATGGAATTTGTTTTGGACAACTTAGCAACAGCAATAGTATGTTTATGTTATATTTCTTTAAACAAAAATGAGTATAAAAGTGGTTTCATGCAAACTTGGAGGATAGCTCGGTGATTTAAATTATTGGATACTTTTAACTATCATATGAGGACTCTTTTTTAGATTGGTATTGGCTTTCATGTTATTTTTAAAGCGAAACTTTAGGAATTTTTGTCCAAATCGCATTATCGTATCTTACCACGTTGCAGATATTCTAGAATGAAGTTCAACTATTTAAATAAGATCAACAAAAAAACTATGATGGCGTATCAGGATAATAATATGTCACATGATTTTCAATATTACTTGCAGGATTACTTTTAACATCATATTTTTAGGCTAAATTTAAAAGCATACGTTAGGTGGCCCGATAATGCGACGCACTAACCATGCATCATAATGAATATTACTAATTCACTAGCTCATGCATACTTGATATTGAATTATTAAAGTGAAAATAGTAATATCGAGTGTTTTGGAGATTTTCTTGAAAATGTCATATAATACTTAATATGAAAATTATAAGTAAGCTTGATTAAGCGCCTAGGTAGTAATATTTGTAAATTCACATCACACAATTTTATAAAGATTTAGTTCGGGAAAAAAACTTTGCTAAATATCCGATAGTTATGCGATGAAAATTTGGCAAGTACAATAAAAAAATCTTGTTAAACAATATTTATATCTTAGTTATTAAAATTGTAATAACTATACGAGAGACATAATTTTGAACAAGAAAGGGTGGCGTACTCCATCAGATGAATAGCAACATCAGCCAGTGCGTATACGCACTGCATCGCTCTGGGAGCCAAATATGCATTAGACCTGATTTCATTAGTGTGTCAAACGTAGCCAATAGGAAAATAAGGATTCCGACGTATATCAGTTACTGATTGGCAATATCTTACTAAACATATCAAATTAATGGCATATAGACATAAAGAAAAAATAAGTTTATTTATACATATTTTTTGTATCTATTTAAAAATTAAACAATTAATAAATTTAAAAAAATTTCTTCTGTATTAAAATTAAAAATAAGCATATCATTATTATTAATTTTTACGATTCATGGATTGTATGTTATTTAGAGCCTATGCTTTTTTATCGATTATAAATTCAGATCAGTTCATAACTCGACCAATCCACAATAGTTTTAAGTATGATGATGGTGAGATATGGTGAGATGACATGAGCAATGATTTGATGTATCGTGTGTCAGAAACGTAGATAGTGCATAAGGGTTGTGTAATTGTCATATAATTATTAATTAAACTATTGCAAAATTTTAAAATGACAGATAGTGCTCCTCATAGTCCTAATGCTGATGTAAATGGTGTAGATGTCAGCGTAAATGTAACTGTCAACGACGCAACACCGGTAATTGGAGGAGGTGAGGATACGACTACTAATGTTAACGTAGGTGTGCAAGCCCCTTGTACTCGTACGTCGCATTTACCCAGTCCGTCTGGTACAAAGCATTTGGTTACACCTATTAAAAATACAAATATAACACACGGCAACTTACCCGACATTCAAGCAGTCGGTCGTAGGACGTTGCCTACACCAAGTAATTTTAATCCGATAAAGACAAGAACACGTAAATGCATTCATGTCCTTGTTCGATCGCAAATGGGTTGCGAACATGTAGTGCGAATGCGGGAAACGGATACAGTTGAGAGAATAAAGGCACGAATTTATAGCTGTTTTGACATCCCAGGTGTTCAGCAACAACTTATATTTAAAGATGTTGAGCTTAAAGAACACACTAAAACCGCAAAGGAATTAGGCTTGGGAGACGGTTCGATCATCAATTTAGTTCCACGTATACATGCTGGACCTATGGGCATTCAAATAGAGAGCGCCATAGAGAATGAGGTTGTTCTCATTGACTCTGTCGCTTCACAGCTTTCCGATGCACAAAAGGCCGACTTGCTTATGAGTGGTCATTCGGTGTCTCTAGTAGCCAAGATTGGTGGAAAATATGTAATTGTCAAACTGAGGTCACAGAGAAAACTAACTACAGGAGACGGTCAATCTCTCTTACTAGACTCGGCTGTGTCAGTGTCAGAGGACGATAATAATAGTACACAGTCATTGTGTGTTGATGAAGATATGGGTGTAGCACGGGATACAGAAAATAATAATATGAAAAAAAAGATGGAAGAAGTACGTACAAAAATGGCGGCACGAAAGAATAGAATTTCTGGAACTACTTCAGTTTCCAAGGGTCGTAGTACCTCGACAATAGATGCAGCATCCAGTAACTTTGCTGTGCATCGCTTTAGACGCCGTTCATCAATGGGGCTTTTACCTACCAATGGACCCCAATGAACATATCATATTATAAACACAGCAAAGTATTCGTGTTAATATTTGTCGTGGCTTTACCTGTATCATGTAGTCTTACCCTACTCTCCGTTTAAATATTAGAAGTTGGATGTTGCTTTTTTTTACTGTACGAATTTTTGATGAGCACTTATTTAGAATGTAACTCTTACTTTTGTGTGTAGGAGAGAATGTGTTTAGTAACTTCAAATGAAGCGTGGAACACGTTTGGTTATACTATAAATTTAATAAGTAGAATATGGTTTTAATAGGTAGACTAAACTAGCGTTCGCCAAATAAGGCACGTTATGTTGTATCTTCCTGGGCTAATTTTTAAATAAAGTCCTATTGTGGATATTTTAATTACACCAAAACAAAGACAAGTTAGTTTTTTATAGTTCTGTTTTGGGGGCAGGTGGTAGAGTTTTTTTATTAAAGTTATGCGCATTTACCAGCCCTATTTTGTGAGGGGTTCCGGCTGTTTACATGGGTGCTGGAATTTTCGTGTTTTCTCGTCATACAATTACCTGTTCACTTGGGAAGGCAGGGATGATAGATAATAGATAATCCTGCCTTTTGACTATATAATTGATATCGTATGGTCGAGTAGTATATCTATATAGGTGTGTGTTATGTGTACTATCATAACAGGCCCTAATAGTCGGTGATAATTAGAGATGTCCGTGCATATACGGTATGCTAAATGTTAGGAGTATACATTATATATGTTCACAACAGGACCGACATAATGTCTGTAGCGATACTGAAATGTTTTCTTTGCCTTCGTTTTAATTGTCTGTTTGCAAGCGTAGGCTGTCGTCAATAAAATGAGATAGTAACTATTAACGTACGGGAATCAACACCATCCTCAGTCATTTATATATTATATTGTGTGTGTATATTTTATACAATGTAGAAGTCAAAATACAGCATGCGGAGGAAATCATGAAAGCCAAAGCACACCCAAAAGGCTTTGTTGTAGCATACGCGCGTTTGTTCCTAACCATGTATGAATTCTAAAAAGTAATTTCCAGTTCAGGTGGAGTAAATAAATAGTTGAATTGTGGCCATAAACCGAGTAAGAAACTCGTCTCAAGAATAAATAAAGACATCACAATATATATTGCGTACGCAACTGCAGTTGTTGCGTCTAAGCGTGTGAACTAGGGAATGACTGCTATTCTTTCTGTGGATTCTATATAGTTATTTGTCTGTTATAATCCCCTGTTATATAATTAGTAGTTCATAGTTTACTTCCCACGTTAGCGTATTCCTTTCTATTTTCGTCAGTGGCGTCATTATTGGGGCCAAGACTTGTAGGCTTAAAGGTAATTCCTTACCACTGTAATGGTTTTTTTTTATCGTGGTGGGTGTATAAACGAATAATCTTATAACGATGCATCTTATAACGATGCATTATTACAGCAAGCAGATTAGTAAGGTAGAAAAATGTCAAGTTGCAATGTAAGTTAATTCAAGTATGATAATGTATGGAGGTGTGCTTTCAGCGTTCATTACTGGAACTTGTTAAATGGCCTGCTGCCTTATGGTTAGAGAAGATGCCATTATGTTAAAAACAAACTGGTACAGCTTATCTATCCATGCTATGATCGGCTGATGCAAGCTATCACACTCATATATCGTCGATTTTGCTTAGTATATGGAGAAATACGACTCTTTGTGCTTTAAGAAATTTTTGTTGTTTACTTTTGTAAGCAAAATGTTTATAACCTACGCCACCGACTCATTTTATATAATATAATATTGTGTTGTATACGATATATTGCTGTGCTGCATTGGATGCCATAGTATCCTGTAAAATTGAAAACTATAATAGATTTTAATTTAGATTCTGAATCCTTTTTATTATTATTGTAATTTTACGACCAAAGCCACAATTCAATAGTAATTTTTCTTTTTAAAAAATAAACATATTTAAAGCTGACTGTAATTAATTCAAGCACAGCTACATGGCCAATTAACATTAGTAACTGTTGGTGTTGTTCATCCGTCGGTAAAAGATGTCATAATCTCAATTTATGACACTACTGATTTATATTTATATACTATAAATTACAAGGTAAGAAACTAAAAGTTGCGCTTAGCCCAGATCGATAGTATAATTAGAAGCAGAATACGCTCAAGTTGTAACTTAATCCCTTATCTATCTATCGATGATTATCTAGTTCAATTAAGTTTTGGTATCAATCCGATAAATTAAATAGAATATCGTACAGGCACCAATTTTATTTCCAAAATAAACTAATAATAATAATATTCTGTCAATAAAACAGTATACTATTATCATCGCTTGTAGTAAACAGGCAGTATGAAGCAGCTCTTTAGATTGATGCAAAGTAGGTTGAGTGGGATGGGGATGAGAGCCATGTAGGTGCTGATTTATTTTATTACTCGATTAGCATTCATAGATACAATTGAGGGTGTGTTTAATTTAACATTAAGCAATTAAATACTAAACAAATGGTATAATACAATACAATAATAATAATAATAATATAATAACAGCCAAGCCCTGGCCAACCAACTAGTATATAAGTACCTAGATTCACAGTTGGGTTGTAATTTTTACTTTAATACGAACTATATATATTCTTAAGAAGATAGAAATTAAGTACTTAAATAACTTAAATAATACTTCATTTAATATTAATAGGATCATGTAGGCGGGCACCCTTGAATTACTTCCCAAAAGGACTAAACAAGAATATAAATAATTGTATTTTAATAGATATAAGGAGTAATGCATACAAATATGTTGTGATATAGTTAGATACAGGTCGGTTCCTGAGGCCTTAATCGGAAATGTTTTATCTCCTGCCTTGTAATAAAGGATGATAGCTTTTTTCAGAAGTATCACACTATATTAGACCTAATATATCATATCATACCATTTAGCCTATCACATTTACCACAATTCATATGGAAAAATTAACATGAAATATATATTTTTCTTTTAAAATTGATTTAATGTAAGGATTCTCGATCCAAATGATAAATTTCGCGATCAAAAGTAAAACCTTGCCGATCAAAAGTTTAATTTGCCAATCAAAATCACAAATTTCCCGATCAAAAAAAGAACCAAAATATAAAATATAAATTGAAATTTTCACGTCTTTATTGTAATAAAAAATCATTAGTTCAATTTCTTTTCTTGTTTTTTGTGATATACATAATTTATATTTTGGTTCTTTTTTTGATCGGGAAATTTGTGATTTTGATTGGCAAATTAAACTTTTGATCGGCAAGGTTTTACTTTTGATCGCAAAACTTGTCATTTGGAATCGAAGCCTCAATATATTCAAATTATTACACCTATGTGGATTATGTAATTCAAAAATCTTGCGTATTCTGGGCACTGGTCTAATAGAGAGTATCTATGTAGTTTCCTAAAGGAAATCCCAGAAAATGTATGCTTAAAACAGTTATATCATGCAATTATAATTCATAGGTTTACAGTTAATCCTATAGAATTAGGCCACCACCTACGTGCAAGTAGAGCACATGTACATGTGCGTGAAAAAGAAAATACTGATAGCTTATTGAATGAAGGAAAGATAACACGATGCTTATGTAAAGCGATCTCTAATAAATATTACTAATACAATTTTCAAATATTCCAAATATATCTATACTGTTTTCTATAAATGTTCTTTAAATTTCACCTAAATTCATTAAGGAATATTAGAATATTAATATATCTCACACCAAATTTTAAATACGCCAAAATTATATATATGTAACGAATTGTCGAGATAATCAACATTTGAGATATGTTTACCAGGCTGGGAGCACTCAAGCCGGTTTTGTTTAAAAACAAAATAATATACTATGAAACAAGTATCAACAACTTGTGTTATTGGTCCGGTGTGTATGTTTAGTACATAACTAAGGCAATTTTAATTAATAAGATTAATAAGTTATCACCTTCAGGGTTAAAAACAAATTAAAAATGTCTATTATGATTTTTACTGGGAATTCCCACCCCAAGATTGCAGAATTACTCTGTTATAGGTTGGGTGTCCAGTTAGGAAAGGCTAAGGTCTGCAAATTTTCTAACCAGGAGACTGGGTAAGCAGGCATTAATATTCTACAGGCCACTGTATACACACACTTTTATGTATGCATAAATATGCAAGATATAATTTTCATGTTTCGGTTTCTCTTTATTTCTCTCCTACTTTTTCTTTTTCTTTCTCTAATTTTTTTGCCTTCTACGTCTTGCCATACTTTTAAAACATACACTAATATATACCCTATATTGCCTATATATAGCATATATCTGTTTTGAGAGTCTATTTCCATGTCCTGCAATGATATATTTTTTAATAAGAGACCTACATATTATAGTATTGGGTTAAGTTGTAAGTTACTAAATATTAATGCTGTGAGGAGACCACATGCATGAAGATACGAGTCTCTTTTTTTAATAAGTAGTTTTTTTTTCATCCATCCTTCTTAGTCGGCTTCACCTGACTCTCTGTCTAGCCTGACCTCGTTTATCTTCCTCTTTTATTTATTTGTTTGATAATCAAAACATGCAGAAAATATTTAACATATAACCTCTGACAATCCCCCTCCCTCCCTCCCTCTCTCCCTAACTTTCTTTTTCTCAGAGTATGTATTGAAGACTCTGTGAGGGAGCAGGATGTGTTTATTGTGCAAAGTGGGTGTGGTGAGATTAACGATAACCTCATGGAACTACTTATTCTCCTATCTGCCTGTAAGACTGCCTCGGCCCGTCGTGTTACTGCTGTTATCCCCTGCTTCCCTTATGCCCGTCAGGTATGTATGGGTTACAATTAAATGTATATATATATAGGTATGTTCTTGGAGCTTTTGGTATCTTCTCATGTGTATAAATTGCTCCTAATATTTACTAGTTGTTTGTACTTTTTATTACATTTTTGCTTGTTATTACCCCTATTGTCGATCTTTATTCATATCCCTTACTAACCACTCTCACCTTAGGATTCTTTTTACTTAATCCGTTGATTACTCCTTTTGCTTCTCTATACTAAGCATTAACTTTCTTTACTATACTTACTACGCTCCCTATCATATCAGTATATATTATATATTATTCCAGTTTATTTACTGACTCTAACTCAATACACGCATCTACATTCCCTCCTACATCATTGACTTCATACATACGCAAATACACGTATACACATAAAATATATAGGACAAGAAAGACAAGAGTAGAGCCCCTATTACCGCTAAACTTGTGGCCAACATGCTGACAGTGGCTGGAGCTGATCATATTATTACCATGGATTTGCATGCCTCTCAGATCCAGGGGTATGATTCGTTCTCTGCGCACCAAGCATTTTACTCCAGCATATTACTTAATAGAAAATAACCAATGGGTATCTGTCTATTCTCATTAGTCATCTTGTCCTCTCAATCACGGGCCGATTTGTGTGCACGTTCATTGATATTATTGGACAAAATTAATAAGTTGTCCCTAATTGGTCAATGATCCTTTGAGTGTTACGCCATATATAGTACTTCTCTTTCCATATATATTAATTTTCAAGTATTTAAACAGAAAAAGACAAGAAAAGGGGATGGTTTTGGATTATTGTAATATATGCCAAATGTATATATTTATATAATAGTAACAGTATTAATAATAATCCTATAGTACTTAACCGCCCCTATATTTATCCCATCTCTCTAGATTCTTTGATGTTCCTGTTGATAACCTCTATGGTGAGCCCTCTATTCTTAAATATATTACTGAGAATCTTGGAACTGAGAATCTTTGCATTGTCTCTCCTGACGCTGGTGGAGCCAAAAGGTGAGTGAGAGGTTTTAATATAGCGATGGATATGTGGGTTTTACTGTTATAGTTCAATCAATTAGAAACTTGTTCTTAGTTAGTTAATTAATATTATAATCATTTCGACATATGTTATATATGATCATAATTATTCTGAGGTAGATGGGTGCATATAATAGAACCAAGGAATTATGAGAGTGCCTATATGGATATTTTGGATCGATCAGGGCAGTGGTGTTAATTAGTTAATTATGATTATTATCATTTTGTCCTATGTTTTATGTCGATGTATTAGAAAAATTGTTATGCTCATAACATAGTGTATACTATTTATAGATTACCTAGAAAGCAACCATTAGTTTTTTATGATTATAACTATTGTATCCTATATTGTATGTGTGGTTTCCATTATGCGTCTATATAAGGAGATACTATAATATGTACATATAGGTATAGATCTATATATCCATTAGCGATGATGGATGGTGGGTATTAGTATGATGTCACTATGAATATTAGCAGAGCTAGTATGTATAATGTGAGAATTTGTTAATTGGGTAGATGGTCTTTACCTTGACTAAAAGGGTCTTTCTTCCTTTTGCCACATCTATTTATTCCCTTTTAATTATGTTATTATCGTATTGTGCCCTCTGTTGTACTATGATTATATCAGGTGAAAATAGCGTAGGTCTATATCATAAACTGACCCATTGTAACTCTTCCTTCATATATTACTTACTCTATCTCCCTCTATCTTTATCCTAATGGTGGTATATTCTATAGTTATTTATTTTATTTAACTATCTACCTATCTCTTCCTCTTTTTACACATACACATACAGAGTGACATCTATTGCTGATCAACTCAAGGTTAACTTTGCACTCATTCACAAGGAGAGAAAGAAAGCCAATGAGGTAGACAGGATGGTCTTGGTTGGTGACGTAGAAGGGCAAATTGCCATTCTAGTCGACGATATGGCCGACACTTGTGGGACCTTGGTAATAGATTACCCCATTGTACTCCATTTATATATAGGCATATAAGTGTGCGTGTGTATGTGTACATGCGAATATTCATTTACTTTATATATCTTTTTACCTATATCTGTTAATAATTCACAGTCACACACTCCCCTTTCTCCGGTCTATTCTTTTTTTTTTTTCTATTGGGACCGTGCATATTAATGGCCAATAAACATCACTGTCGGATATTCTACCATATAATATGTTGCATATCTTTCCCTCTCTCCTTCTCTTACAATATTAATATAACCTCTACCTCGTATTCTTTTCAGCTATTAAATAATAATATACTTGTTTTTCAATTGTGTATCTAAAATGCCAATTTAACACAAAGGAACAATGTAATTCCATATTTATTTTACTGCAAGGCTATTTTCATCTATATATGGCTAATTTCGGGGGCTGCACATTGGTAGGTTACCGCAGCCGGCAAGTTGATGGAGGCTGGTGCTCTTGAGGTCCACGCTATTGTCACCCACGGGTAGGTTGCTTTCTTATATGCTAATTGGTTGCTATGGTCACAGTGGTGAACTTGAGAGCTTGTGCTAATATTCATATATATATTCTGGCATTGTCATGATGCATTTTTGTTCTACACGATCTACTAATTAACCAGTCGGGGTGCTGCTTTAAAAAAGTTGTTTGATTCTTGTGAATTCATAGTTTATAAAGACAGTCAGTATACTATTAGTATTGTAGTCTACAGATAACTACTATACCTTTCGTGTGGATAGCTATAAATAGTCACACTGTTTATGCATATCAATTACCCAGTTAATTAATTCTAACTACCATATATCTAATTGCCCAATCAACAGTGTTCTGAGTGGTAGTGCCATTGAGAGATTGAACAACTCGGCCATTAAGACAGTGGTTGTCACTAACTCCATTCCCAATGAAGATAAGCAGGTGGGTTTGTGTATACATATTCACGTACATGTATATATACCTATACACATGTATGTGTATGAGCATACCTAAGCTTAGTCGTTATAAATAAATATATATCATATACCACAATAAAAGCACCCTTTGTTTAAATCATACTATACCTCTTTGCACTACATCCGTTTCTCTTTCCCATCCCAGACTATTCACATTATTCTTACATTACTATACTAGAAAGGCCTAGTATAGCAACAAAACTATTACGCAAATAGAGTTTTAAACAAACCTTCGGATTGGATACTAGTTTTTAATACTATCCTATTATTGGTTCTGAACAGAAACTGTGCTCCAAGCTGCGCATCATTGATATTGCACCTGTTATCGCGGAGGCAATTCGACGAACTCACAACGGAGAATCCGTCTCTTACCTCTTCTCCCACGTTCCTCTGTAGATTCTAGACACATTAGATTCTGGTTGTGCATATGTATATGTATTTGCGAATCTTTTTCTATTCTAGATTTGATTTGTGTGCAGCTATCCTATCCTATACTATACTATACACTGGTACCTATATCTATAACTACACCTATGCACTATTTATTATGTGTAGCTTTGGGGCAGCCGGTGCAAATATGTTTGAATTTTTGTGGTAGTTGTGGTGATTCTAAAGTATAGTTAAGATGTTTCTCAATAGTGCAGCTTTATCACACCATCATTATTTATACCGCTATGCCAGTTGTGGCTCCAGGCTTCAAGGGTTTTTTTCTAAACTGAACGTATATAGCTCTTTGTTCGCTCATTCTCCTTTAAATATAGTGCCTTTTTAACATAATATGCAGTTAAATTGTGTGTATATATATTCCTTTACATTGGTAATACCCGTTCACAATATATATATATATATATATACCTGTCCTAATATTTATTATATACCATGGTCAAGATAGAAAAACAAAATAAATATTTTAACTTTGGTACCATTACACTCTTAATTTGTATTACTGTCATAAATACATAGCGGCCGACCTTGCCGTAAGAATGTGTGGGCTGGTTTGTACACACCTTCAGAATCAATACATTTTATTATTGAAATGCAATTCATTGATACGTTAATCAATGGTAAGAGTAGCCAATGCAATCCCTGATCAACCCGAATCGCTACGTTAGAGTAACTACCATGATTGGACATAGTTTTTAGAAGCCTGTCGTTTAATTAAAAATCAAAATGTTCGGGTAGTTTGCAGTTTTGAGTCAACTAAGCTATACGTAAAGAATCAGCACATACATTACATAAACCAACTAGAAAATTTTCACAATCACCTAAAAGCCATAAATTCATATATATGCAACTATGTACATTCGCAACTCTTGAGGCGTTCGTTTTCCTTTCCATTACTAATGTGCAAATAGTAGTTAAATTACACTGAATTAACCTGAACACAAAAAAGAAATTAATTACAGATATGTTGAAACAGGAATATTCAATTAATTTAGGTATTTCTTTATATAGCTCCAAGTATTCAATATTATTAGCAATTATTATTACATATGTAGCCTGGTAAAATAGCTAGGGCAATCCAAGATGATCTATCAAATTTGAACTAGCCAATGGTAGAGATCCTGCAACTGTAGAACAAACCATTTGCGATCGTCCTGCTGACATGTTTACTAATTATAAGAAGTGTCTTGGCAGGTCTGCACTCCGTATATGCAATGAGACGCGTTAAAACACCCCTTAATTCGGTATTCTCTCTCCCAAACGAATATAAGTTACAGGAACGCTCTTGACTTCACTTATTATTGCTAACAAAATATAATCCAATAACTGCAACAAATCTTTCTTCGACAGGCAGACTAGGAGAACTGTGACTCTGATAACCTAGTAATACATAATTGATCAATATTAAATAGTAATTTGTTACAAATTATCGGTACGGATAACCCAGTTAGTTCTTATATTTTAACAGGACAATTTCATAATTACATTAACCTTACCATTGACTGCATATACCTTAAATTATATTATACTATATTATATATGAGCGTTTCGACATCACTGCGAGATATTTAGGCTAATGTACTCTCTTATTATCAACACTCTAATCCTGTATATGTGACATTCAGGTGAGTGTGGTAAAGTAAAGCTTGCCAAAATATATGTCTTATCCCATTTTGAAGCAATTTAATCACATTGTCATTTTTACTTTTAAAAGTATGGATTTTTGTTTTAAAAAAAAACATCAAAACGTCAACATAGAAATTCATTCACTGAGGTCCCATTGCATGATTTGGTGGTCTCCTGGTTTCAGATTGGATTTTCATTTCCCAATAAGTTAGTGCATCTAGATTTTATAATGCTTATTTTCCCACTGCTCTAATAAGTTGACAATATGTTTGTAGATGCATACTGTCAGATCTGTGTAGGAATTATATTGGCTTCTTGTGTACTCCAATAGTAATAGGATACTGGCTCACGGTCAATAGCCCGTTCGATAACAATAACCAATCAGGACGTCTTAGGCTTGTTCAGGCTCTGCAATGTATCAACCAGAATTAAGACCATAATTATAGTAAGCCAAGGAGGAGATCCCAGCGCTCTCATGTTATTATCATTACCAATCTATTTATGATATCTAGAAAGACTTAATAAAGAGTTAGGCAAGAAAGATAACTATAGTACATGCATCATGCTAATCAACACAAATACACATGTGTATACTCTAAATATAAGCATAGGACTGCAAGCTAGTATAGGCGATATAAATCAAAACTACAATATAAGTAGCGTTTGATCTTTAATTTCTAAACCTGTCTTAAGTTATGTAATGAGATCTAGAGAGAACCACAGGAAAATGTGGTGTGGCAGTCGACTTTCCCGTTAACAACAGCTGGGAACTAATGTGGTAATGTTATTAGCTAATATAGACCACATAAATGATGAACAGTAATTGTAATTAATCTAATAAATTAGATCAACAAATAGGCTCTGAAAAGAGAATATTATATGACAGTATGCTAATATAGTAAATGTCATAATAGCATGGTAGTATGGTCGCATGATCGTACAATAGTGTAATGGTTCAGTAGTATAATAGTATGATATAATTGCACATTAGTATAATAATATAACAACATGATTGAAAAATAGTATAACAGTAGAATGGTATAGTAGTATGATAGTTTGATAATATAATAATATGACATAATATTGCAATTGCATGGTAGTATAATAATATAATAGTAGAATAGCATAAAATATAATGGTAATGGTATAATATAGTACATAGTACATTGTAATATATTAAACAATATTGATCAATCGATTACTGGTCTAGCCATTTGCCGCTTAACTAATGAAAGAGGCATATTTACTTATAAAGGTATTTTTAATTATACTATTGGTTATAAATCATATACAAATATTATCTTTTTTTGAAATCGCTATTATTATTGGTCAGTTGGTTGTTGCTATTTTAAAAAATTATTTGATAAAGTGATTATACTTGTATATCATAAATACATGTTTATGTAATAATATATTTTATTCACAAAAGGTATATATATATTGAAAAAAAAACAGTAGTATTCTAAAGAGCAAATACCTATAAATATATATATATTAAGTACGCAATTGATATAGTAAGCAGTAGTATATATATATATATATATATAGAAAATACACCTGGCTAAAATATACCCAAATTAAAATAAATTATTCTTTGACGTGTGTGTAGAGGTGGTACGTTATGAAATATTTTGTGATTAAAACGGGTAGGAGAGATATTGTTTTAAGAGATACTATGGAAAAAGGTAGAAGATATGACCGGGTAAATAGTAAATACATGTAATAAAATTTATGAAGGAAAGTTAAAGGGAAAGAAAGGTCTAAAATGTGATTAGTATAGGTTTTCGATACGAAAGCACATCTGTGGACACTGAGTTAGTATATGTGTGTATGCATGTGTGTGTAGTCTCTCTCTCTTTCTTTTTTTGTGTTTCTAGGTATATAATGGGTAAGATGCAATAAGAAAGATGGAACGAGAGGAAAATAATAGGAATAGTTGGAAGTAGTTTACTTTGGAGAGAAAAGTACTTGTCAAAACAATTATATATACGCAGGTATGTGTGGCCACTAAAATATGCTATATTATTCTTTATATATGATATTATGTCATATTATGCAATGTTATATATATATGTTTATACTTTTATCTTCCAATTAAACTTTACAATAATAACTATGGTATTAACTTATTGGCCCGTTAGGTAAAACGTAGGTAAACGTTGCTATGGACGGTTATCAGAGTGTTGTTTTGGTCAAGCCAGAAGTATTTGTTTATCAAATACCTCCCCGACAAACCAACAGGGGCTATAGGTAAATTTTGTATGGTATATGTATATACCATTATCCATCCTTTCTTTGACAGTTTTCTCTTCCAACACTAACCCATAACGCTTATATTTTAAATGCATTTTATAACCATATTGACCAGTCATGAACACAATTACATAACCAATCCAATTACCGGCAATATAGTTTATCTATCTCTTCCAATTCTCTCTCTATCTCACTGTTTATTCTTTCACCTATTTCAACATGGAATAATCTTTTCCTCAAATGTTCTAACGTAATTATGTATTGAAAATTACAGGGCGGCAGACTGGGGTCTGGACAAATCAATGTGGCAAGGCCGTCTTCGTATTATGGCCCAGGGAAAGAATGTATCAGTCCGATTGGAGGATAAGACCTCAGGTGTGTTAATTAATCATTACTATTTTTACACCCATTGGTCAACTAAAATACATTACCACTTAGCATTTTAATGACTATCACAAGATTTATAAATATGTCCCCAACCCATGTTAAAAGAATGACACTCATTGGTTATAGTAAACCACTGATATCTATTAATTTTCATATTTTTAAATATTCAGTGGTCCAATTACAAGTGATAATATGATAACAACCTATAATAAATTGTATATTTGGATGAAATGACGGCATACCAATATTTATTAATTTGGTAAATGTCACTGGGTTTTATAACACTAATTGCATTAATTAACTAATTAAGTTTTATCCAATGACATACAGGAGAGCTCTTTGCCCAAGCCAATGTGACAAGTTTTCCCACTGATGCTATTGAAGCTGTAAATGATAGCAGTCGATATTTTGTACTAAGAATTACGGATGATACTGGTATGATTGGATGGTGTATATTGCATGTGGTGTAAAATATGTGTGACATATCATGTGATATTATGTTTAAGATATATAATATATGCTACTACATAACAATATATGCTAATATATTGCATACTTTAGGTCGCAATGCATATGTAGGTATGGGCTTCCAGGAGAGAAATGATGCCTTCGACTTCAATGCTGCGCTGATAGACCACTATAGGTAATGGTTATATATATATGTGTGTGTGTGTGTGTTATGTACCATATGGAATATATGTATGCATATAGATATCTATTATAAAGGTTTGGATATATTAAATGAGATAGAAAAATAATATATATATATATAGATATAGAGATATATAGTATGTTTCATTTTCATTTTCCTTTATTGCAACCTACCTACATTCTTATCTATCTATTTTTATCTTCTGTTTTGATCCAATCATGACATCTCTTTATTTTTAATATATGTCTATGTATATATGTATATATTGAGTTGCTTTTCTATCTTCTCTGAATCCCCACCTCCTTTCTCATTGGTTTTTTTATATTTTTTTTCTTCGGATAGGGCAGTAATATTATCTCTATCTAGACCTCAACCAATCCTAGTATACCAACCATATCTTATGCAATATCAACATTTTATTTAACCTGCCCAAACCAATCACATCTGTCTCTTATATTTTATTATAATACTCAGGTGGGAGAAGGAGGAGGAGAAGCTGCGTTTAGAAGCCAATAAGCCTAAAAAGGCTGGCCCATCCACTGACTACAGTATGAAAGAGGGTCAGACTATCAAGATCAACTTTGGAAAGGTGAGAGATAAGGGACCAGATAGCTGTATATTACTGGTGGATCTTTATGTAGTCGTGGCAACCATTAGGAATTGACATTTGTATGAAAGGTTGCCATGATTTTTGATTGGCTCAAAATGGCATACTGTTATTGCAGACACCTTTGGTTGTCTTATATATGAAATATTTACGTGATTTTAAAGCTATATACCAATTGTAGATTGGTTCCAAATACCATGTACTTATATGGGCAACATCAATGGTTTCCATAGAAAATGTAATCATGCTTTTTAAACTGTATAGTGCTTTTGGATTGGCTAGATATACCACAGTTGTTGGCTTAGGCGTTATTTCTATGTGTTGATTGATGGGAACATAGCAACCATGTCACTTTATATAACATATATTGGCTGTCATTTCTGGAATGCATATCTTCATGGTCTAGTTAATTCTGTGGAAGTCTTGATTTATACTTTGTTGTCAAGATAAAAATTTATATATATAATTGAGAAAATAAAATAATAGGAAAGGTATCTATATGAGGCTACATTAATAATGATAATAATGGAAACAGTGAAATAATGAGAAAAACATTAGTGCTTACTAAAGGGTCTCTCTTCCTCTATGCATTGTCATAATCGTTTTATCCAATAACCAGAGTATCACACAAGATCTGGCCAATCTAAATTCATTATATTCACTTATTTTACTTATTGGTATACATGTACATGTACACATAAACAATTGTTTTCCGAATTATATTGTATGTTAAGTAAAAAATAATATAACCACTAAGATTCCAGTAAGCAGATCGTCTCAATCTCATTCAAGTATAGCAAGGTATCGGTTTTAATTTTCAGTTGTTTATACTGGACCTATTTTATTGGATCACTCACTACACAGGCATTGTTGTGTGACTTGCTATTATTTAATATATCCTTTCTGATTTGCATATATATATATATGCTTCATCTATATCTTTTCTATGATCCGGATTTAACCATTATTCACTCCACAGAAAACACAGTCAGGAGAGACAGGTCAGCCACAAAGAAATGGTAAGGTGATATTGCATTGATGCTTATTGCTTATGTCTTTACTGTTGCTAGGGATGGTTGTAACAGTACATAGTTGTTTGATGTATGTGCATATGTATGGATGTATATACACCGAAAGATAGAGAGGTGATTTATAGCCGTACACGTCATTAGCTATAAATCATGTGCTGTTATTTATTTTCCAACCCTAATCCCTTTTCTTGACCAATCAGCTCCCAGCGTGCAATCTGATTTTGCTGGTGTCTCTCTCCTCCCTCCTCCCCCATCTGGTGGAAGTAGGAGAACACGCGGATCTATCCCATCAAATAAACAAGCAAGTCCCATGGGGAATTCTGATTTATTAGGAGGACGTCCAACCCAACAACCCCAACAACCGCCTAAGTCTCAAAATACATGGGATGAATGGATGTAATTGGTGAGTGAACTCTATTGATCTCTCTCCCGCTCTCTTTTTATTGGCTAATACTAATGTCATGACTCTACCTAACCACTGTCTATTTTCTTGCTGTACATTTATATCATCTTTCTCTCTCTTATCTTTTTTTAAAAAAAAATTATCCTACGCACTTCTGGATTGCTCAATAGATTTGACTAACTTTCTTATACTGGTTTACTCTTCACTTTCCTTATTATGTTAACCTCTAATTGTACAAATATATATCTTCAGTTGTGTATCTTTACCTCTTCTTGATTGATGAGTATCAAGCCTTTTAATTTTTTAAAGCTTATGACAAGCTCGTAGTAGACATTGTCTTTTAATTAATCTCCTGTCCTCTTTGAACTATTAAAATTTAAGAACATGTGCATATTGTACTATTCCCCGATCTAATAATTCGCATATATCTTGCAGGTAGCCAATATCATGTATTTATTATACATGTACTAAGTTAGATGCACTTATGATTATGAAGTGGTCTTGCTTGAGCTAATTTTGTTTTGTCAAATATTCAGGAAAGTTCATTAAAAGAGTGTAAAAGATTTTACACAAAATTGTTTTAAAATTCTATAAAAAATTGATGAGAGGCAATTTTGATTGAATATTAAAACATGCATGCACATAATGACCAATCGATCGGCACAGTGTTTCTTGGATGCATATTCTTCTTCCTGATGATTGGGTCAGGCCAACACTATTGGGTCCATGGCCTGTGAAGCTGTTTTGGCCTGTGGAGCAATTCATAAAAAAGAATGAATGTCTAAGATTCTACTGTATATTCTTGAAATTCTATGACCATATTTCTATGTAAAATTAAATTTCTGAAATGACCTGCTTGAAATTTTAGTATATCTGGTTGATTGGTCATTTATTGTCTTTTGTGTTTTTTGACGCAAATCAGTTGATTGTTTATATACTAGAAAGTTGAAATCTTCTCTAAAGACTGGCTGGATAAAACATGAATATCGCTTTAATGATTATTAATACTACATTAATGCTTATGAATCTTACATTGTGCTGAAGACTCACACTGCGGGGCATTATATATATATATATATATCACATATTCGAAGAGAATCTTCTCCCTCTTAATTAAGAGAAATACACGTCTTTTACGTATTTAAAATATATCATATATATGTTGTGAAACACCGATGCCATCAACTAATTACCATATAGTTTTAAAACTGTATGCTACCTATCTATACCACTAATAGATTAATATTGGAATATTCGTTTAAGTTAAACTATTCTGTTTAAGCTTAAGTGCTAATAGGTGTAGGTGTATATTCATAGTAAAACTTCTTAATGGTGAGTATATGCCACTATTTCCATTCAAAAAGTAAAAAATATTGCAATTATAAATTATTATATATATACTATATATTAATATAATGTTATATATATGTAATTTGTATTCCCTGATATAGTCTGTGTAGAAGTGTAATAACAATCAGGGCTGGTATATTCTTAGTCTGAAAAAAAATTAAGATACCTTTGTAAATAACAAAATAATTACTCATTATTGAATGATTATTTGATCATATTAAAATTTAAAGAAAACAATAATGTATGCACTGAATATTTTTACTGTTTATTTTGAATTATGTAGTGTACTTAATGCTAAACTAATAAGTTTTTGTTTTCAAAAGTAAATATTTTATAATTTCTGTGTTAAGTATCTTTTTTCATTGAAGATCAAATTATATGTAACTGTAGTATAGGAAAAAAATGCCCATTTGAAGGTCTCTGTATAGTAAACATTTAAGCCAAACCAATCAAACTTCAAACCGAGTAATAATTAATTAAACATGGTGAAAATGAACTATGATCTGTAAGTTATCTCATTCTAGAAAGAAAAGTATTCAAGTATGAATGATATGATTACAGTGATATTGACCTGTGATTATCTGGGATTGCAATAATAACATAATGCAGCTATGAATAATATATATATAATTGTTGTATTTAACTGCTGTGCGTCCTCACACCCTGTAATATATGCCCCAGTAAAAATATGCCATACTATGTTAGATTATAACAATGACATATTAGGATGCTATAAAAGACAACATATATCACAATCCTAGGTAATCAAAAGGGTATTGCCTCTGGCAGTGAAACTGAGCTTGAGAATACTGACTACAGAACAGATGTGACTGAGGGGATTCTTGCAAAATTTCCCATCCATCACACAGGATTTGTTGGCAGACAAAATATGTCACATAAATGCAATGCACACCCAAAAGCATCGTGTGTTGTAATGGAGTAGGCCTGAGCCTGAGATGTGATTAATTTTATAAATTATAACGTTCATCTCTCGTTGGCGTGTATTTAGAAAGGACATATTGTAGAATGCAATAAAGGCAATACAAATATATTCAAATGTTATGTGGCGGAGAATATGCTTCTATGCGGCAATATTGCCTCCTATTATATATCAACTGATAAGACTAAATCATGCTTGCATGCATGGTCGACATTTGATTTTGAGTGTAACAAAGCATACTTATTGATCTAGATGTGTATTTCTGCTTTCCTTTCAATTTTTTTTAGACTTTTGTTCAGTCTACCATAATAGATTACATCAACTCTAAACAATTTATAGAAGTTTAGATTTTAATCCGTGTAGCTATTATTTCACACCTTTGGTTAGCAGCTAGCTAATCATAGCAAGTTGAGAATTAAAATGGAACACAAAAGATCCTTCTTAACCTATTGCTTAGGATCAATAGATTTTTTTGTGTAGCTAATGTTGGTTGTTTTGTTTAAGGAACAGCTAACTGTTAAGGATTTAGCCCTTGATAATTTTGCTTACATAAATGAACTGGGTATTTCAGTCATTTACATTCTTATGGGTCTAAATTTGAGTCACTTTTTGCTTAGTTTTGTTTATACTAACGTGCCAGCTTAAAGGATGCATTAAGTTGCCTTGCCTGTAATATTTAAGTATCGCATAATCATTACAGGGGGTTCCCGGAAAGGATTTGACAAATCCTTACATAATTCGACAAATCCCAACAATAAATGGAAATTTTGAATATAAAAATATTAAAAAAACTAAATAGAGTAATAGAGAGGAAATTGAAAGAAATTTACATTTTTGTAATTTTCCCTAGAAGAATAGTATTTTTTTGCATGTATTTCTTATTCTTAGAACAAAAATTGTTAATTAAGAAAAAACTAATAGTCGGAAAATCCTTTATTCGTGTAATGTCCCACGCAAACCTTCATTTACCTTTCTCCACATTTGGTTATAGACCAATTCCAAAATAAAGCCACAAATCCCTACATATGTAAATGGAAAGATCTCAAAAAGACGTAAATGGACATTCTGAATATACAAGATACTGTAACATTGGGAATAGAACTAGTATCCGTTGTACTGAGTTCTATCGGGTAGTTATCATCGGGTAAAGGGGAGGCCAATACTCAAGTTAGCCGCTCTTGAATCTCCCTTTGTTGATCAAAGAATATGCAAGCTTTTACATAGCTTCTTAATTGGCAATTAGTGTATATGTAATACGTAGCTGTAATCTATGTAATTGTGGCTACGTGTATACAGTTATATATTATCAGAAGAATCAACACCATATTCCACTGGTTGGCCTTCCATATAGTAAAGTATCTGGATTATCTACTTCAAATTCTTTGACAACTATAGACATAATATGAAATAAAGCATAAAGCACATAAATTGAACGGCAAATATTGACGCCCTAGAACAGTAGATTTTGTGTGTAGTTGTTTTTGTTCCTCTCATACATTCCCGACCTCTGTTTGTAAGATGATACAATCAATAGCTTAAATGGGACTAATCATAAAAATATGTTTATTGGCTAACAATTCATGAAAGATCAGAGACTCGCTAGGATTGTCGGACCTTAAAGTATCCCGATAATCTTATACTATCTGTCCCTATTTGTATGGCTCAATCTTATATCATAAAGGATCAAGTTGTTTAAAAAAAAAACATTGAATGCCTTGGCTCCAGCAAATAATATGTAAAAAAACCAAAATAGAAAACGTAATAAAAAGGAAATTAAAAGAAATTCACATTTTTTTGATTTTTACCAGAGGAATTGCATATATATAACAGAATGTTGGGAAAGGTGAATGAAGATTTTCAGGTTTACGTGGGACATTATACGAATATAGGATTTTCCACTTATTCCTTTTTTTCTTCTTGATTAACAATTTTACGTTTAAAAAACTATAAGAAATGTATGTAGAAAATGCAATTCCTCTGGCAAAAATAGCAAAATTTTAATTTTCTTTTAATTTCCTCTTTATTACTCTAATTTGTTTATATATATTGTATTTAAAATTTTCCATTTATTGTTGGAATCTGTCGAATTATGTAGGGATTTGTCAAATTATTTTTTTGGTATTTGTCGCTCAATTTTGAGTTCTGTCTAATTATTTCCGAGAACCCTTATAAAACAAGAATATTTAAATAATTTAGGTATTCTCTATATAGCTAATATAGCTATAATCATTAAATATTACTAGTAATTACTATTACATGTGTAGTCTGGAAAAATAGTTGGTGCAATCTATTGATGTCAAATGTCCAATCCAAAATGATCGATCAAAGGGAACCAGCCAATGGAAAAGGTCCTGCAACTATAATAAGCCATTTAAGATCACAAGATTGGATCATTGGGGTCTAGTTGTCAATTGGGCATCCTGCCTAAGGTAAGTCCTGCCGACTTCTTCAATAATAAAAATGTATTTTAGCTTCTCTGTGCTCCATGTATGCAAAGGAACAGGTTCAAATGCCCTTTAGTCCGGTTTTCCCTCTCCTTGCAAACAAACAAATACAGGTCAAAGAAATGCTCCGGTGTCTACTTATCATTCTCAACAATAATCCTTTAAGTAACCTTTATTTTCGAATTACTTTAAAACGTACTCGAATTTTGGAAAACGCAATGCAATCTACGTAATTTTTTCTTTATAATCCAAAGAATATTTGACGCTAGGTAATTTACTGTATATGTAATATATCAGTGGATACATTTATACTTAGAGATTGGGTATAGAGATTCTTTTAGAATTAGGAAAACTGCTTGCTAATCCACTGTTCATACTAGGCAGTTATTTATTAATTACATTTGTTAAACGTGAATACAGTCAGTGTTGTGGTTTTTTGTTAATGAAAATTATTTGTAAATATATTAAAAGTTAAATTAGTTAGTTAGCATATAATAATCATAATAGTAATAATAATAGTAATATAATGTTCAAAGTTGTTGTATTTCGCTAATTGTGCGGCATTTTTAGAACCGTTTCTATTTGATTAAAGTGTTGTCCTTGATTATTGTGTGAAACCTGATGCTTATGTTTCTTTTGTTCAAAACCCATTTTTGATCAAATTCGTCTTGGTAGAATGTTATCCAATGATCCTAGTTTCAAGAACCTAAATGGCCCTGAAATTTCTAAAAACACCTGGTCGTTTGAATCCAGATAGATTAAATATTTGATTGGCTGCAGGTAATTGCTCTAAGTTATTTTATTATTTATTATAAGTTGATTGAATTGTTGGTATTGTAGCGCGTAAGATCATTGGCAAAAATTTCTAATCAAACTTAACTAGGAAGGAGCGTTTTTTCCTCAGTAATAAGCGAATATAATCACAATAAATAAAAGAACGAGCTGTAAAAGTGCAGTAAGCACTTTGATTCTAACATCATTTAACATGATTAGGAAATACTATTACATATTTATTACAAAAAAAAAACCAATATCATGGTGGTCCAAACTTAATTGGTCTATCATGGTCTCAAATCTAAGTGTTCATTCGGAGTTGAACGGTCTTGCAACAGATTCGTACCATGGCCCATGATGTGGAATGTGCTGACCGGGACAATTATAAATATTTTGACCACTCCCCCGCAAGCTCAATGATTTGAGTGCTAAGGTTGCAGAAGAGAAAATTGTTACGGCCCTGGTATGATTGCCCACGTACCACAGGGGTGTGTGGGGTCACATAAAGCTAAGGCCCTGGGACCAGGAGAAGAAGACGATTGGCTTGCTAAAAGGGGCGTAGTCGTTGGTACTTGCTGAGGCAGTCAGCCACCTGGTCTTTGCTGGATATCCCTCTCACTTCTATCTCATTTTTGCTAATGGCCTGCCCAATGTAATGATGCCTTAACGCAATGTGATGTGTATTTTTAGGTACGCATTTGTGGGAACTCAAACGGATGGCTGAAGTGTTGTCCCCATATAATAGTACACGTCCTGAATCAAATCCCAATCCATCCAAATTGCCAGTGATGTAAGCTACCTGTTGACAACATGCTGACATTACAACGTATTCAGATTCACAGTTTGATAATACAGTTACAGATTGTTTTTTGCCTGACCAATTTATTAAACCACCTGTAATAAATATATTATGCCTAGTAGTAGATTTTCCATCCCTGTAATGCTTGTTGACAATGTCGCATCAAAGTAGGCAGTTATTTTGATGGGCCCTGAGTAATATACAATGGTATCCTCACTGTAGGTGTTGAGGTACCTCAAGAGATGTTGTAACATCTCGTAGGGATGTATATTTGGTTTTGCCATATATTTTAATAGTATGGACATTGCAAATGAAATGTTGACTCTGGAGCTTTTGGCAATTCAATTTGGGCAACCTATTAGTGAACAGTACGTAGTGCTATTGCAAGAAAATTGATTCAGATTTTTGGAATTGGTGAGTTGCACGTGCTCCCCCAGGATGGGAGAATGTGCAGTATGGCCTTTGTGTTGACTGTAGCTTTATATGATCTCCTTAATGCAGCTGGACTGACTAAGTTGAATGCAGTCAGCTTCTATTTTTCCAATATCATACCATACTCAAGTAAGGTTGAAGGGAATCCTGTAGATTTGGCGGGAAAACGTTCAGACTTCTTGTAAATTTGTTACAGTCTTCTGTCTTCTCAGTACATCGGAGCATATCATTAGCGTAGATTGCTAGTGCTATAAACTCCTTCTTATGGTTGTGACACATGTAAAGGCAAGGTTTGGATTTTATAGAGAAAAAATACATTTATCACAGAAAGTTATTCAGCATAAAATTCCATAGTAGTCCAGAGATGTGTAGCCTATAGAGACCTCATATAATTTTGACATATGTAGCCTTTATTTTCGGAATTGGCATGCATTGTAAGTTGTTCCATATATACCAGCATTTCCAAATAGCTAGGCAAATATGCTGACTTAATGTCAGGATAGGATAGATCATACCCCTTTACTCCTGCAATTGCAGGAAGCAAACATACTGATACAAATGAACATACAGGGAATGAGACATCATGATAGTCTAAACCCTTGGTCTTTTGTAATCCTTGAGCGACCAATATTGCTTTGCAAGTAATCACTTTTCTTCGTCAACACGCTTGTGATGAAAAACCCATAGAATTCTGAGTATAGTGGTACTGGCTGGTGGTCGTGGAACTAGTGTTCAAGTACCATACTCATGGATGCTGGTTAAATTTATTTTCATGGCTTCGAACCATTACAACTTATGATAGGCCCTAAGAGCCTGTCTAAGGTTCTTGGGGTCTATGATACCAGGAATGTCCTGGTAATGAGTGGTAGCCTGATGACAAGCGGCTGCAATAAATGCTGCTTACTTGCTTACCTTGTGAGGAGCCACAGGGTATGTAGTCCCTGATCCTGTTGTCAATAACTTGTAGTGACTTCACTTCCTAGTCTTCTGGATTAGAATTTTTTCATCAGAGTAGTCCAATTCTTCTTTTGATGCTTGTTTTCATATGAGATGGTGAAACTGTCGTAACTCAATTGCCATAGCGCTTGATGAGCGTTCATAGCGATTGACTTACCACAGAAACAGCTCATGTTTATTTTTCTTTCTGTGCTATATAGGAATAAATGTTCAAAAAAAAAATCAAGCTTCTTCTTTTTTTGAAATTCAGCGTGTTACTCAGTTCATCACAATCCACCCTAACTGTAATAACTTGTAGCCCAGAAGGATACCAAGTCTACCTTTAGCAGAGAACTTGCTCTTGATGTCAATGACATCAACCCTGAAAAATACCTTGGACTCAAAAGTCCAAAGTCTTTCAATTGGCGCACATTGCTTGGTCCACATTTCTTAAGAGGTATTTTTCCAGGGAGCACGTTAGTTGGAGTTAAATTGTGAGTGTAGGCTGCTATATGGAATGCAAATCCCCAGAATCTTGGTGGCATGTTGGATTGGAGGAGGGCTGTCCTGCCCATCCCAATCAGCTGACAATCCATCTTCTCGCTTTAGCCATTACTTGGCACAGCCCAAGGGAGAGTGGTCTGATGGGTGATTCCTTTGTGTTTGAGGTGCTGCCAGATTCGGCTGGAAAGGTACTCTCCACCTTGATCAGCAAGAAAAGTTGCAATCTTCAATGAAGAATGCATTACCTCAAAAATGGCATTAGAGGCTTTAAAATATGTTGCCAGGCATGTAGCTCCTGTGATATTATAGTCAAGTGTCCCATAGATCATAGTGCCAGGGAATGCATCTAATAGGTTAGCATGTAGGATAAAAAGTTTATGACCAATGTTCATGGCTGAAAAAATCTCCCAATCATCCTTTTAAATTACAGCATGTTCATTGCCATAAAAGGTAGTGGTGATGGATTTGTCATCTAGGGCCAATAAAGAAAATAGTCACACTGGTGCGTTCTTAATAAGCAACATTTCTTTCAGTGTTATCTCTGGGCCTGCACGTAAGTGTAATGCAATTTCTCCTTGCAGAATGGCTTGCATTGAGGTGCCATCTGCCATTGACATTGGTATCCCTATTACTTCAGTTTTAAAAAATGCAGTTAACGTTGGGAAAATGTGCACAGAGACAGCTGAATCAACTATGAAGTCAGTTGCTTTTAGTGTTTTCTGTGGACTAGGTATGTATGCATTATCAATTTGGGCTATATTGGCAATGATTCCATTCTTTTTAGTATTGGACCAGTTGATCTCACCTGATTTAACAGCCATTACAGCTTTCTCTTTTTTAACTTGGCAAAAGATTTCCTGTAGTTATGACTTTTTGTATTGAGGGTAAAATCCACAGTATTGTGCTGGATTAAAATATTTGAATGATAGTCACATGTTGATCCCCTTTTTGGTTTTGGTTTGCTATTTTTGCTGCCCTTAAACCTCTTTTTGCCCTTGCCATCGCCCTTTTTAGCATGGTTCAAAATTTGCAGGGAGACTTTTGCTAGATGTTTTCCTCTGGGTACTTAGCATGTACTTATATTCTTTCACTTTTGTGATGAAAGTATGCCATTCATGATAAACGCCTTAGTAGGATCTAATGTTTTTGATTGCAATGTGATAATCCCTGTTGGTGCAGAACATTTTTATGGCATTGGCAGTCATTGCCTGTGGTGTCATAGCATAAATAAAGCTTTGCAATTTGGTACAAAAATCCTGTACCTAATAATTGCTGATAAACCTAATTTGTAGCTGGCCCATCTAAGATTGTGTAGCTTATCTTGGTTCTCATTGACTAAAATAGCTGTAGTGTCCTCATATGTTTGACAGAGGAGAACAACTTTATTGTAGGCAACTTCCCAGTCATCTAAATATGTAAGGCCAGCATATTCACGTGCAGCCTGGTCTACAGAAATCTTGAGGTAATGATGAGAAAGATGCTTATCATTTGGAATGCAGTGGCCTCCTAATGTGGTTTTGTCCCATTCTTTAGAAGTAGGTGCCAACACATAACGTTTACCACATTTTTCTAGTTAAGTATATAGTACATGTAAGGAATCATGGATCTCAGTTTGGCTGAGAAGCCTCTTCTGAGATCTTGAGAACTGCATCTGAGTGCGATTGGAAACGTCAATGATGCCTATGTTTCCAAGATAAAC
>NAOQ01000375.1:4721-33906 GCA_002751075.1 Ichthyophonus hoferi
ACCTATATATCATCCTACTTACATACTATACTATCTACATATTATCCTACCTACATACTATCCTACCCATATATTATCCTACCTACATACTATCCTACCTACATATTATTCTACCTACATACTATCCTACCCATATACTATCCTACCTACATACTATCCTACCTACATACTATCCTACCTATATACTATCCTATCTACATATTATCCTACCTCTATACTATCCTACCTAAATACGATCCTACCTATATACTATCCTACCTATATACTACCCTACCTACATACTATCCTACCTATATACTACCCTACCTACATACTATCCTATCTGTATACTATCCTACCTATATACTATCTTACCTATATACTATCCTACCTGTGTATTATCCTACCTATATACTACCCTACCTACATACTACCCTACCTACATACTATCCTACCTATGTACTATCCTACCTATATACTATCCTGCCTATATACTATTCTACCTACATACTATCCTACCTACATCCTACCTATATACTATTCTACCTACATCCTACCTATATACTATTCTACCTACATACTATCCTACCTAAATATTATTCTACCTACATACTATCCTACCTACATACTATCTTATCTATATACTATCCTACCTACATACTATCCTACCTATATACTACCCTATCTACAGACTATCGTACCTCTATACTATCCTACCTATATACTATCCCATCTATATACTACCCTACCTATATACTGTACTATCTAAACTATATAAACTCACTAACCAATTGCGAACGCCATCTAGGGATGCTTAATGTCCAGTCAGCAAGAGGGATCGAAGCAGTTAAAGCAGATCTGTGCCATATATGGACTACAGCAATAAAAAATTATTTAAATATATCACGCCATCGGATACCTGTAAGTGTATAAGTGTATATGTGTGTACATAGTGCCATCTGTAGGAAAGGTAGGGAGAGGGGAGAAGGGAGAGAAGGAGTAGGTAATGGAGATAGTAGGCTTGTATGTGGATGGTGGAATGGAGAACAAGGGATATATTAGACCAATGAAAGGGTACTTTTTGCTGTAAAGTGTTTTAGTCCCAATTAGAGTTACGTCATAACGTAGGTGGATAGGAGGGAGGGGCTAGTCTTGAGTATACATAGTGATGTCTGGTTATAAAGGTTACAATATAACGCTGGGATAATTAAAGGGGCAGTGATTGGTAGTTTTGAGTATATAACTAATTAAGATTTCATCCTATCATAATACATTACATACATCTACACATACATACATAAATACATACACATATACATAGCGTACATGCACGCATACATACATACACATTATATACTATTGTCATCGTCCACACCCTATTCCTTTTCCATTTCTTTCCCTCTCATACACACATACACCTATATACCCTTTCCACCCCCTCTCCCAGGAATTTCGTGCAGTTGTTCTTGTCCCCGACCAATATCGTCGCTCGCACGTGCGAGCCATTGTCGAGATGCTATTGGAGGATATGGGGTTTGCCGCCTGCCTGGTACACCAAGAGAGTGTATGTGCCACCTTTGGGGCTGGTATGACCTCATGCTGTCTGGTAGATGTAGGAGCACAGAAGATTAGTGTATGCTGTGTGGAGGAGGGACTGTCCTTACCTGCGTCACGGTAAGGGGTGATTGGTGATTGTGCTTGGGGATGGGGGTGGGGTGGTAGGGTAGGGTATGGTATTGGTCCATGGTTGTGTATATGTGAATATATATATGTGTGTCTGTGTGGCACTGCCTGATACTTTGTTTCATACGTGATCCTATATACTTACTTTAAACATAATAAGAGAAGAAAGAACAATATTACTAGGAAACAGAAATATGTATATATTGAAAAGGAATGAATAGAAAGCATAATTGAAAATTTAAAAATTGAAATAAGGTAAAAATAAATTCAAAAGTAAACCATGAAAAGATAGAGATAACAGCAAAAAACGACTAATGGTGTAGAATGGGATTCATAAGGATTGGTGGGTTTTCGACATACACATGATTTTTATCCAATGATTCCCACCTAATAAAATATCCCCCTGTATATAAATAGAGTAACTATGAACTACGGAGGAGATGATATAACGCGCTTATTGTATTGGCTAGCTAAACGGATACATTACCCATATAAGGAATGCGAAAGTGGAGACTATCTTGATTGGCAGCTGTTAGATGAAATGAAAATACAGCTATGTCATCTATATGAAGTGAGTACTGAGAATGCGTGTACTAGACACCACGTGTATATATATAAGGTTATTATGTATATATATATATATATATGTTTGTGTCATCATCCTATCATACTATTATACCACTAACCCATTATACTATCATATTTTATTTCTCCTCTCCAATGACACTCGCAATTTCTCGTTGAGGATTCACTGCTCGAATCCCTCTATGATTTGGTAAACGGTTAATGACATTAATGACAGCTATACTTCTTAGCTCCTTCACAATTAGTTACTAACCTCCACTGTTCTTTCTATATTATATTTTATCTTTTTCTCTCTCTCTCTCTTTCTCTTTCTCCCTCTCTCTTTATCTGTCTCTTTTCTTCTACAGGATGAGGGTCATAATAAACCTTATGAGTTTGTAGTTCGTCGACCAGACCAACTTGCTTTTAAATACTCCATGCGATTTGCGGACGAGTGTTTTAAAGCCTCTGTTGTATGATACTTCTTTATGTTCTGTTATTTGTTTTTGGTTCTATAGCCTTGTATTTCAATTTTGACATACTGTTATGCATGTTACCATACATACTACCATGTTCATTTTCATATATACTCCTATAGAAACCATCCTATATACTACTATTATACATAATATTATGCCTACTATCATGCCTACTACAATACAGATTATCATACATATTATCATACATACTACCCTAAATACTACCATACATACTGTCATACATGCTATTATACATATTCCCATGCCTACTGTCATGCCTACTACCATACATAACCATGATATATATTATCACATATACTACCATACATACTACTGTATATACCATATACCACTATACATACCACCATACACCATACATACTATCATATATACATATACACATAGATTCTAACTCTGCCCTTCCTCCCTAGGGTCTCTTTGTGCCCAATCTGTTAGGTAAGCGGCCATACTCAGATGACATCATTAATCGCACGTCATTGGACAATGATCCCGATCCTACTGATATTCTAGATGATGTCATGTTACTTGATGTATGTGGCATCCTTACACGTCACGTCTACTGTCCACTGAAAATATTCATACATTCGCATCGATACATACACGCCTGTATTACTTACTTTGTCTCCGTACAGTTATGTTATAGAATATTCTTATTATCCCATATATTAGTATTATTATATTTATATTATATTATTATATTTAATAATAATATTGTTATTATGTTGTTGTTGTTATTGCTTGTTATTATGATTATTACTACGATTACGTTACTATTATCACTATTATTATTGCTATTGTTATTATTATGATACTGTGTATGACTTCGATTATTATTTTATTATTATTGTCGTTGTTATTATTACTATTATTATATATTACAACTATTTACATATATACCCAGTCCTGTATATTTATAGACACATCTTGCCAACCAAGTCAACAACCTCTGAAAATATGTATAATACCTTTCCATAATAATATACTCTAACATAATCAAACCGATTTAATATACTATTGATGGAACGTGTATGTGCTCTGCATTCCTATTGGTTTAGGATTGGAATGTTGACCTGTGTGTGTGTGTCGGTGTGCATTTTTTTATTTGTTATGTTATGTGTGATTGTAAAATATGGAATATCTAATATGTATACTATCTCAAATGTATGAGATACATAAAACATATGCAAGATTTCTGTGATGTGTGATATGTAGCCAATCATTGTAATATGCACCTGCAACTCCACCTAATCATAGGGGGAAAGAGATATGATTGGGGGAAGGGGAAAGTGGTATGAACGAAATCTTAAAAGATAATGCAAAACAAACAAATATATATGTATATATGTCAAAATAATACTAGCTAATCACTAGCTAGCTAGGAACTAATAGTCTTATCCTATAGGTACAAAGAGATACAATGGTGTATCAATATGGTTTCAAGGCGATGACAGGTCGACCAATCACAGCTCCTTCTCCTTGTCCTGTGGGAGGTAGATCATATGTATTGTAATATGTTATAGTCTGTTGCGTTATATTATAATGCTGTTTAATGTTTTAGTATGTTACATTGTAGTACAATAGGGTATAATGTGTTGTTGTGTTGTACTGTAATATGTTGTACGCAACAGAACCTTAATATAAATGGTGACATTTTTATTTGTTTGTATTAAGAATTCAAACGCATCTATAGTACAGTAAGTATAATAGGATATAGCATGATTTTAAAACCTTTGGTATCATTTTACTGGCTCTCTTATGTTCACTGTATATCTTGCAAGAAAAGATTTTTTTGTTTTTTATACATGCATCTCTAATAAAATTAGCTTACTAGCATTAATTTTATTTTTGGTTGATTAGTTACGTTTTATCTTCAGATCATCTAGTAATCCCTGTTCATTCTCACAATTTTTGCTATAATTAGTAAATAGGTTGATGTCCCAATGACGTTATTCTAAAGCTAACTAGATGATGATTGGTGCAGAGGAGGGTAATGTCCTGACCATGTCCCACGTCAACGATGACTGGCTTTCCTGCAAGTGAGTGTTAACCGCTTTATTTGGTTTCTTTTATGCCATTATATATATATATATATATATCTTTCTTTTTGTACTCCTTTTTTCTTTATCTTTTTCTTTCTCTTTCTATCTTTCTCTCTATCTTTTACCAGATAGCCCACCCATTTCCGCTCTATTAATATATTGTTCATGTTCATATATAACAATATAGTGATATATATGCCCATGCCCATGCCAGCATGTCTACCTATACAACGTACTATGGCATAATACACAAAATCATCGTATCCATATATAGCAATCTAGTCTATGTTAACCTGTTTGTGTGTAATTCTATATATTGATTATCCACCAATGATCTCGTACCATTATAAATGAGGTGACAATCACACACCATTGGTCTATATTTGGTATATCCTGTATTTTAACCAATAGGAATATGCCAGATGGATTGGTTGTACTCTGCGATTCGACGATCTAGTTCACCTCATGGAGCACGTGCATGAGGACCACGTGGGCAGGTTAGTATTTTAACACCCTGTTTATCTCTTTATCTACCAATTACTCTTGCTTTCACTCTATATCATCCAGAATATCTCTTCCTTGCTCCTGGTATTAACTAATCAACAGGTTGTATCCTGCCACCTCCTCCCTCCTATCCACCTCCCTTTGTATTATACTTGTCTCTCTTCATCTAATTTCTGTCATCTCATTGACCCTCTTCTTAGCTAATCTGGCTCTAATTCAATCATGAGTTATCAAATGGGCTGTTATATAGCGCTCTTTGACGATCTTGGTCAGACATCTAATTGATTTTTCTTCCTTACTTATTGATATTATATACGTATGTACATACATACTTACATATAAAAGCATATGGGTGCATATATGCACTTACACGCTTTACATACGTTTTACGATTTACACCCTTTACACACCTTATATACTCGATACACCATATAATTTACACACATACAAACAGGAAGCAGAGCTCGTATGTCTGTTCATGGGAGAGTTGCTCACGAGCAGGGCGACCTTTCCCTCATAAGCCAGCTATTACTGCACACCTTAGGACTCATATACCAGTAATGCTGGATAAAGTCACTGGGGCCCAGTCGAGTATGTATATGTGTTGATTGGTTGTTATTTATATACCTCTACCTGTTGGTTCCCATGTATGTGTTTAGATATATATATATATGTTATGGTCGTATAGATAGGAATGAGTGTATTTATTGGTGTGTATATGATAATGCGTGTGTAAATATATTGAAATATTTAACGATCCAAATATAAATACACACATAATAGTGTATATGAACGTTTTTCTCCCTACTACTTCTTTTGTCTGTGTACCGGGATGAATATTCATGTGTAGGTGTAGGTATCGATATATGTGTTTGTATGTGTATGTATATATGTATATATGTGTGTATGTGTGTATGTGCATGTGCATGTGCATGTATATATATTATCATGTAAATTCTTTCTTATAGAATAGGTAAGGTAGGACGTGCTTCATTGGCTGACATGAACTATTGAAAATACGCAGCTGCACCCACACCCACCTCAGGTAGAGAGACACCCCAGCCGCCTATACCTGTATTTGAGGAGGAAATATTGGAAGGCTCACTTTCTATTGATGAAGCTATAAATCTGAGCATTGGTAGATCAGGTGTGTAATGTAGATGGTTGTCTCCTTCTGTCACCTGCACCATAAAAGGCTATTTGTCTTTCTTTAATTATACAACTGATGCATTTTTCTATCCCACTCTCTTTCTTTCCTTCCCTGTCTTCTTTTTTTGCTCGTTATATATTATATATAAGTGATTTCCTTCAACTTATTGCAATCTCGCTAATGTATCTTGACTTAGTAATGCAATTTTAAAAGCTATTTGTCCTGCAATCCTACCAATACGCACAAAATTTAAATTTTAAAGCATGCCTAGACCCCAATATTGCTGCTACTATATTTAATGTCACGTTTGTCTATATAATCCCATAGAAAAAAACCAACTATGCATATATGTTTATTGGATTCCTGTCACGTATTTATTAACTTACTACTTTATATTTCACTTTCACTTTATCTTTGTGTTATAAAAGACCGTAGGCTCTATCGTACCTATATCATATATCGGTGGTCCGATTTTTTAATTTAGTATCTATTAGTTCTTGATTAATACAATAGCATCAATTCACTTGCAAAGATATAGAGGTAATGAATGATAATACCTTATTATTTTGAATTTTTGACAAATTTATAGTGTAATATATATCTATATTTATTGTTTACACATATGCTTTAATGCGAACCTATATGTAATAATTGAGGTATCTATATTGTAATATTTCATACGTTTATTATTTACACAACTATGTTTTAATACATGCCTATATTTAATATTTTTACATCTACCTATTATGTATGCTTCTGTCAAGGAACTAAGACTTAATGATCTATATCCAATGATGCAGGGAATGAAGATTGTCAGAAGAAATTCTATGACGCAATCATGTTATGTGGTGGTGGATATCAGGTTCATGGCTTCTCTGCTTACCTAGAAAACCAGTAAGATACAACGGCTTACATATATATATTGTTTTTCTATTATATGATGTGATTGGATAGTGGTTGGTGTTTTAGCAAGACCTCCAATAAAAGAAGTATGTATTGTGTTTGGGTAGACGAATGAAGAGGATAAAATGCGCCAAATTAGGACTTTCTAATGTATAACAAGGAAAGTATTTAGAAGAGTGGGGTAGAAGGAAGAAAATAGAGAGATGTGAAATAAGCACAGTGTATAACAGTCAAGGCACAAGCTTATATCTGTGCACATTAAAGATTGAGGACTACCATGCCTATTGGTCTGCGTGAATCAAAGATCCAAATTTTAGAAAACCCACGCGATATGGATCCACGAATCCTGAGCTGGAAGGGCGCCTCTATTTTAGGTGTGTGATTTGATTGACATATAGATCTTATGGTTTTCTTCCCACTAATAGTTATTTTTTTATTTTTTATTGGTTATTACTGCACCCACCCTTTTTTCGCTTTCTTTTCTTTACCTCCTAATTTTTTATTTTGGTTCAATTTGATTGATTTGTTTATATTTGAACTGTGGTTTGATTATAATGTATTTTTTTCTGTAAGGGATAAATAGGGATAAAATAAAACCTGCAATAAATAATAATTGATTAGTACAAAAAAGAGATTGAACAGATGATTAATTATGAAGGTAGAATATTTGATGAGTGTATTAATTATCTGATTCTAACGGTTGAGGTTGTATATATATGCTGGTTTTTGTTGTGGAGTGTTGGCTATGATCTTATGTTTATGTTTATTCCTATTCTTTCTTTTTGCTTAAAAGTTTTATTTTTTATTTGTTTCTTTTGTCTTGCCCATATCTAACACTCGTTTGTATAATGGCTACACATCTATTACGTAAAACAACATTCCAGCCCGTCTTGATTATGCCGATGACTATTGGATAACCACAGAGGAATGGCGAGACCAGGGTGTAAATATACTACGAGACTGTCTTCCCTTTGTCTTTTAGATCGTAGACCAGTTCTCTTCTCCGTTTTCTTATCAGTTGCTCTGTGATTACAATATATTAATGATGTACTGCGGCCTCGCATAAGAATCTACTTTAAGAGGATGCCGAGCTCTTTAATACCTGTAATGCAAGATGCGATAGATGGTACTAGGTTTTTAGACCATAACCTGGTACTGTTATTTACCTGCATAGTAAAAAGGAATTTGTAGTAGATGTGTCAAACACTAAAAATATTATGCATAAGATAGATAAGGAGGTGCTTCCCATGTTGGGTACGATCTAGTTGGTAATCAACAGAAAAAACGCCAATAGAAAATAGAAAACCGTCAATTGTTATTTTGGGTGGTCGGTCAAAATTAATATAAATAGAAATAGATCAAATAGGAATTGTGCTGTAAGTCGTACAATTGTCTCTGATAGACTAAGGCAATCTATTAGTACTAGGGATGCTGCTAAATGGATTTAAAATCTGATTAACAACAATCGATATGCATTCTTATATTAGTCACTTGGAAAAATACACGTACTCAGTATAAAATATGCATGTTTCAATACGAATATTACTACTTAATTGCATTATAGCAGTGTCCTATTCTTAGCCTAAATAATTATACGCAATACAGTTTCGCAGAGAACGTATCTATCAAGTGACTAATCAATCCGATCTGTGTTTCTTAGTTTTACAATAATTTTTGACAGAATATTAAATACTAACTCGACAAAGATGCAGCACAAAACAATTTTTTAGTATTAATAAACATAATATTTTTAATTTTCGTTCGTTGTCCATTTACGACAACAGTGCTTATTTATTTATAGAAATTCCTTTAAAAAGTAATTTAAGATCTGATTAATATTTTTAGCATTCAAAAATACGCCGAAACTAAGTTTTATAATGGGTTCAAACCATCCAATTGAATAATACAATACAGTCACTAATTCATTAATTAAGCACATAAGTTCATGTTTAAGCTTTGCACATCGTAAGGGACAACACTGCCAAATTCTTCGTCGCTTGCTTTCAATACATGCGTTGAAACATCTGCAGTGATACTTTCATCTTTCAGTTCTACTTTCGCATCAACTACGATATCTTCCGCCTCAATTATATCTTCTTCATAAAGCTCTACCAAAGCCGCCTCTACTAAGGTTAGCGCCATATCAGCAGTAGGTCTTTTCTCAGGATCAGTAGCAAGACATTCATGAAGGATATGGGTAATAGGAGCAGGGAAACTATCCCATCGTTCTTTTTCTACAACGCTATGCTTTCCTTGTGTGTAAAGGGCATACTCGGTGTTGCTGCTTGCCGCAAGACACCAGGGAAAGCGTCCGGTTGACATGGCAAAGATTACACAGCCAAAACTCCAAATATCTGCAGCAAAACGATCCTTAACCTTTCGCGTAATGGTTTCAGGACTCATATAAGGAATGGTACCAGATTCTTCTGTAAGCAGCAATGTGGAGTTTCCAAGAACTGCGTGGCCAAAATCACACAATTTTAGCGTCTTTTTGTCAGCCGACAGAAGACAGTTATCTGGCTTGATATCCCTGTGTGAGACTCCAAGGGAATGGAGGTATTTTAATGCAAGAATGAGTTGTCGTGCATAGCTGAGGACCACTTTAGGCTCCAATCCTTTCCCGGAAGGAATTGCGTCCAGCAAGTCACCTCCTTTCATATATTCGAGAATAAGTGTCATTTGGTTAGAATCTTCTAAGACCTCACGGCACTGAATTATGTTTTCATGTTTCTCTTTGCTTACCAGTACATGAATATCACGTTCGCGTGATAGTGCAAAGCTGTTACTAGAAGTACGTAGTATTTGCTTCATTGCAAGCTTTTCCCCCGAGTTTTTGTCGATAACTCCCTGTACAGAGCACGTACTTCCGATTCCTAATTCTTTGTTCAATACAATAAAACGATCAAGTTCTCCGCTATGACTAGAAACATTGGTTTGAATAACGGTTGCTGAAGGTTGGTTTACTACGGGTTCAAGAGGTATACTGCGAGTTGATACAGTTTCTTTTTGGCTTTCAGGCTGAGATGGTTTCGGGTTTCGCTGAAACCAGCTAAAAAACCCTGAACCACAAAGAAAGCTGACCATGTTGAAGTTTACGAATAAATAACTGAAAATCAAACCTTTAATGGCATATTACATGCATATCAAGTTTTCGTCGGTTAAAAGCCTATGTATCACATTTAATATAAAACATGTGATACCTATTTAACAAACGATTTTGTAATGTTTGAAAACTCTTACATCGACTTATATCGGGCACTTGCTACCACATTAGAAAAATCTTACAGTATAAGAGAAGCAAACCGAATTGACGTAACAAAGCGCTGCCTAATGATTTCACGTGATATAAGAGATGTCGACGGCAACTTGAACTTATGACTTATGAACCAGTGCTTATTATTGTTTAAATTAAATAAAAACTGTAAGTGATTGGTAGGACATGTGACGAACAGGGCTCGTTGATGTTTTATCATGCATACACGAATCCGGACGCTGGGTTATATTCCAGGGATTAAGCTGCTGAAAAACTGAACTGGTGTGATATATATTTCTATCTGATATACATCGCTAGGTGATACAATGAATGATATATTATTTATACACTTATGCGCACTTAAAAACTTTATTACTGGCATATTAAGTTTACGTTAAATAAATTAAAACATGAAAGTGTAGGCTCTCACCTTCATTAGAGCCCAAAGCACAAATTTAGCCAAGCCCATTTCTATTCAATAGCGGGGAATATTTAATACTCGGATAGGATCTCAGTTCGTATTAATCGCAGACAGGCCATCCATTTTCTGCCCTTAGCAGATTCGGTTTGATTTATTCATAGCATCGAATAGGATTGAATAGTAGATAGGTTATCTAATCTAATTGAGAATCTTAATGGTGGTTATTTAATTGACCAAATAAACAAATTACTGCTCTTTTATAGTTGATTGGTGGAGAATATAATCCAACAGACTGAATAAACAAACACAAGTAATCAACGCTTAAAGGAAACTGGAAAGTTGGGACAAGGTGTCAAAAAGAAAAAAAAGAAAAAATGGTGTTTGTTGGAACGTATTCCTAATGGTTATATGAAAAATCAAAATCTTTCCGTAAAATTTAGCAAGAATGAGTTTATATGCATCTTTCTCATAAACTACTATCCAATAGAAGGCTAGAATAGTACTCAATCAGTTTTTGACCAGTAAAATATAACTAAAAGCAATTGCGTACAGACGTTCAGCTTTCAAACCAATCTGTAATAGGGGCTCTTTAAAAGGCATAAACCAAAGATTAAATACGCTTTTCTTACAATACTATTTGTAAATATGAATATATCTTCAAATTTTAGCATTTATTATTGATTATGCATTAATTAAGGTTGTAAATGAATTGCCGGCTAAATACCAATTGCTCGATTCGTATCAGCTGCCTAATTAGATATTGAATACGTCATACTCAATAGCTATCACTGTAAAAGGTGATAACGAATGGGGGGGTAATTGTATAATTTCTAATTCCGAATAAAAATGTTGGTTTCAATTACTTTGATATATATATATATATAATATTTAGTGCTTCGCAGGGGGAAGACACACAGAGTGGTTTCTTTCACATAGCATGTATCTTAGGAATGCAAAAATGTATGTTTTATTGAAGTGAACAAAGATGAAAATTCCTTGTTCAACACCCAACTTTATAATAGGAGTACTGCTCAACTCCATGTTTTGCGTACAGCCAATTACGAGAATGACCATTGCTGACTAGGAGTTAATAACAATAGATTTTCTCTAGTATCATGAGCCCTAGCTACCACAACAGTAAGGAGTTCGGGAGTCTTTTCGTCGCATTATATAATCCTAAATAACATCATCCTTTCCGAATAGCGGGTGCGCCGGTTGTTTATGGCAGTAACAACAATTTTTGACAGAAAGCCGAAAAGCACAAGTTAAAGAGCACGATCTAGAGGCTGGGAGATGAGCAATTGACTGTACAGCTTTAAGAGCCTTAATGAAAGCACCAAAGCCTTTGAAGTAAGTTTGTCAAACAATATTCACACGTACACTCGCCAACAGAAAATTACATAAAAGAAGGATAAAGCACGGACATAAATCGGGAAAAAGAATAATTTCACAAAAGATTTTAAGAAATGTAGAGTTCTAATCCTTTTTTATATATACTTATTAAAGTGTCCTGGAAAAAAACTACTAGCCCCAAACATGGGTGGGAATCCAGAAACTAGAAGGTACTTGACCAAAGAAAAATAAATGATTAGCGGCTAGGAGGTTTTAAAAAGCGAATCATTTATTTGCTAACAATTTCAAATGTAGTTTAGCCCATTAAGAACTTCGGACTTCAATTTGTTATATTTAGATCGGTCCAACAATTGGATGATTTGGACTTCTTAAACCAATCGTTTTGACTTGGCAAATTACCAGTAAACAAAAGAAATCTATTGTTGCATTAATATCGTATGTTTAAGGCTAGCCTTCGAGTACGTGTTCGACTATTGCATTTGTCTACATAGCAAGATCCATTAACGAAAATGATTTATTTTCCACGTGTAACATCCATGGGCTTTCCTGGTTATTTTGGAGTCTACGTTTTTGAAATAAGAGAAGAATAGGGTGAAAAAAAAAGCATATGTTGTCGTAGGAATGATGTGGCATAATATATAGTATCATGAGATTTCTATTGTAACACAATTACATCATAGCGGAGGTTCAAGATTCATCATAAAATAGAGATGAAGCGATAAATTAAGCCAGGCTTCTAGATTAAGTAAAGTTGTTTAAGAAAATAATACACCTTGTGTTTAATTGGCCTACTTCAATAGATCACTAGATGACTATATGACATTATAGCCTGGGCATGACGCTATAACACAATATCGCTTTGTACCTAGCTTTTATGCTGTTTTATGTTACACTCAATCATAAAAAGTATTTGGCTCAACATCGAAATGCGAATTATATACTGCCGTTACGTGCGTTTATCTTGCATTGGAGGCCTGATGATAGCATAAGCTGTGCCCAAACTTAACATCACATCTTTTTATTGCATTTGGCGCGAGCTTAGTTACCTTATGTACTCCAGTGCTGTTAAAGTACATTAATAAATATAACCATCAACAGAGTAATAATTATGACTAAAATAATCATCTTATTATTTTATTATTTATAAATAATTCACGACTTGTTTTAAAAAAGAAAAAAATCCCTATTATGTAAAACACATCGTGATCTGTAAGTCATGCGTACTAATTGTGTAAAGATCATAAATGAGATATTACATTTTAATAGTTTTGTGCTGGACACTATGTTGCGCGACCTTTTCTGTAAGAAAATTGGGCTCTGTTATTTAAACTAAAACACCTCGGCATCTGTCATCGACCGCGATTAGGTATATGTTTTTGTAGCAGTTATATATATATCATTTTTGGCCCTTTTTCTTCAAAGAAGAAACCAGAAAATGTATTCTACATATTTGAGCACTCGTTCACCTGGTTGCTATCAGTACCTAAAAATAAACAATATAATTTATCTACCTATCCAACTATCTATATATCTATCTACCTATTTATCTACATACTGGGCATATTTTTCTCATTCAATATTTTGCAGCACTATTAATAAATCCTTTGTAGTTGATTTTGCAAGGATACTTGTAATTCACAAATGATATCTCCTGTATTAAAAGGGTCTGAATTGTTTATCAAGTATAAATATAATGTGATATATATGAAGTTTGTTTAACAAAGTGAACAGGGTTTGGCAAGGATATCCAACCCGGTGAATAGGTGCAACTTTGGCAACTCCAGATCTTTTTGTCCATATAATATGTAATCAATATTCATTTGTCTATCTGCATATAGATGAATCTAAGAAAACTGATTCTGATTAACTATTTTAAATTTATGTTGGAGATAAATTATCAAGATAAGAACAGAATTGAAATTGTTAGATCTTTATAACTATTAGAGTGTCATAATAATCAGGCAAATGAAGAATATGATGTTTTAAACTCTAATGCCAAGAAGTAGTTATGTATGCTAAACCCTTAGCCAGGAATAAGCATGCCATTTGCTTTCATGGTGTCATTAAATGGCTGCTTAAGTCTATAAGATATTAAAAAGATTACTTGATTGTATTTTATGTCATACGAAAAACTCTTTCTACGACACAATTGTCACTAGTTTTATTAGAAAATGACTGCTGATGGAAGGTTAAATAACGTTGCAAAGTCAATCAATTTAAGTCAAACTTTGAATGCAATATTTATGATTTACGATAACTGATATAAAGTAGTGGTGGAAAGAAATCAAAAAGAAGATAAAATATATAAGATAAGGAGATATAATGCAAACGAATCATTGTGGTAGGAAATAATAACTTTACATATGAGCAAAAAGCATCCAACCAAAATATTATTCTTCTTTTTTCCTTTGATTTAGTACCAACTGAAAAGTATTTTTCTATGTAAATTCTTGTGTTTATGATGCATATGCAATTGCTATTAACTATTGTTAGTATTAAAAAATAATTCCTATTCTTAACTGTAGAGCTAATGAGATCCTTCTAAAGTGCCTTAATTTGATTTATAGACGACTTCAAAGTTAACGGTGATGTAAACGTCTCATATCCACCAGTAAACGTCAATATGCGGATGATTTTAATGAATTCTTGGGGAAACTAGTAGCCAGCAAAACTTATTGTTTTATGTTAGGAATAATAAGTAGAGACAGAAGCGTTTCTGTGACATTCGTTAAGAAGAAGAGGGAATACCGAATTAAAAGGCAATTTAACCCAACCCTTTGCATACACAGAGTACATATATACTAAGACATTTTTTATTATTAAAAAAGTTAGAAGGACTTGTCTTAGGTAGAATGTGCAAAAAATTATCTGGACTGCATAGCATGATCTGAAATGGTTTATTATATTTGTGGGAGCTCTGCTGCAATTGTCTGTCTCAATTTTGATCGATCATATTGGATTGCCATTTAACACCAATAGATTGCACTATTTCTTCAAAATACTGCTTACTAGACTTATAATATTTTTCAACTGAGATGTCAACTAAAGCTGACCCGAAATCTGACTAGACTGGTATAATCTTGGAGTGGTACATGATTGAATATTCTTCCTCAACTAACGAGGTTTTCAATTGTGGAGGAATGGAAACAATTATCAAAATCGTTTATATAATTGCTACTTTTAACACGTTAACGATAGAAATCAAAGAAAAAATTATTGAAAATATCTTCACTTTTATTGATGTATCTTTGTACTTATTTTTTTGGAACAAGTTGATCAGGTACCCGAGCCTACGAATCTGTCCTTCTTTTTATGGTAAGTTGTTTGTGTTACGCAAACTGCTATACAAAAAATCGCTGGTGTGTCCCAGTAATTATTTTTCAGCTTAATAGTAAAAACCACCCTAGTTTTTCAAATTAGAGCAATCAAATAAGTTTAATGTAATCGAAAATGCACAGATAATTTAAACCGAAATAAAGGCAACAAATTTTTTATGTTAAAATGCAACAATTTACTACCTATCCACGAATCACGTACATTATATTGAACGGATCATATTCGGGTTCGGATCATGTAACCTAATTCTGTTGGCTATCGACATAATAGCAACAGGAATGACGTAATAAGCAGATCTCTGTTTGGAACAACCGACAAAACTTTAACTTTCCCCATTTCGAGGTTCTGGAATCTGACCTTGATCAGGAGGTGAATATCGAGTGTTACAATAAGATTATTCGTTATAAAATGATATAATCTTGGGTCTTTCTTGCATTTATACCGGCTGGATTATAACTGGAAACCTTTGTATCAATTAGGTATCTGTACCTATTAGTGACTGCCGCAAGCCCCTTCTTTCTTATGAAAGATCAATAAAGGATACTGCTGGCCAACACGCGTCGGCACGCGGACTCAATGACTTCTGCTTCTAATGCCATAGGTCTTACCTATTGCCAGCAGCGAAATGTACGTAGTGTAGATTGAATATTGTTTAGGTTGTCTGATCTAAGAACTTCCGCCGTTGCAACAAAAATTTAAGTTGAACATAAAATCTACACAGCATATTGTATATCAGAATATGCAAGCACGCGATATAGTCTCGTTGCGGGTTCTAAATCAAATTGGAGTCAATAGCTTGATTTTTTTTTTTTTAAAAAAATTTTTTTTTTGTTATCCTGGGGGAATAATATATAGAAACCATTGGCTCTATACCATCTATAATTGAAGAGGGGACTCCCATGAACTGTTAGACATCGAGAGCTCTTGAGGGGGAAGAGGGGCCGAATGTTGCGATCACTTTCAAAGGAGCCACTCAGTTCAATAGGAGTCACGGTACGTCCATTTTTGATTAGAAGGATTACGTAATCATATAAAATGATAATACAGATATCCGTTTTAGGTTATGAGACTATTTTCAGATAAGGCATAATTTGGTGCGCAGAAACAGCAAATCAGTGACATCTAAGTGGTATCCGACTACTCGTAAGCATGCGATAGATATTTGTGGAGTATTGCCAAAACTGCCAAAGAAAGCACCGTAGATAACAGGCACAAACAGGCTGGGCGGGCCTATAGTAAGCGGTATACGGACCGTAATTTTGATTGGCATCTTGGTGATGTAAACTAGATCATACCATTAGCAACAGGGCCTAACCCATGTGTTCGATGATATTATTGGTTAAAGACCTACGTACCAGCGAGGTCTCATGTTTAATAATAGTCGAGAGATGGACATGTAGAAAGATCCATTGCAACATTCCTTAATGTTAACACCAAACAGCGTGGCGGGATATTGTGGCGGGTGAATACCTTGTAATTGTGATAACCGTTGAAAATATTGGTGAATAACGTTTATTTCTTATAAGGCCTATGTTATCTCTATTATATTAGTTATCTTTGAGCGTTATCTCACCACTATTAAAGTTTAACATTGTGACTCACACTTACTTATTGGCTGAACTAGCTTAAGTCAATATCTAATCAACCTAAAGTTAGTTAAATCATTTAAAAAACGTTTTATGTTAGGAAATCCATTCTTTTTATATGAAGTGCTTCTATACTGACTTTCACGGAAACTAAAACGAAAAATAGGAAAATCCAAATTACACGAATAACAAGAATGGAAGGCTAATTCTGACATTCCAATGATTAAGTCGATTGCTGATCCAAAATGTAAGCATCTGTTAAAAAGCATTGGTGGCACACACTCTTTCTTGAGCAGAATGCTACTTATCCAAATAATTCCTTTAAATCGTGACTATACATTGGAAGCATCTAGAGAACGTGCAAATCAGCCCACGCACACCTATCAAATAAACCTGTTACTTGCAAATATCTAAAGTATTAATAACATCCAAGTGCTGAAAAAGGGGAGCAATTGTTGCATTTTGATGGGGTAGCCGACATGAGATATAGTATGTCCATAACAGGGTTGACTGGGAGAATTTTTCCCGAAGCCAGCCATTTTAAGATGGCTAATATGGGTGTGAGGAGATATATGCAGTAATTATATCAGGTATTGTGTGTAGCGTAGTAGAAGCAAGATTTTTATTTTGAATTTAAAGAAATCTTGGGGGAAGGAGGGGTTGAGGTGCATGTGTTTCGCCAGAGCCAGGAGAGCTGCTCAGTTAAAACTAAATCTTCTGGGCTACGGAAGAACGTATGACTATTTCTGCACATTCGTTATTGGTGGAAGAAGAGGCAAACAAAAATATGCGGCATTGAGTGGAGAAATAAAGTGGTTTATGACTTGAGAGTGTAACTCAGAGGTCATGACCCAATCAGATCATGCTGAAAAATTATACTGTAATTAGCATGGGCAGCGATTATTTTGTAACTGCAAATGCGAGAGCATGTTGAGTAAGCTGCTGAACATATAAGACACATTGGGGAGCAACTCTTTCTTTTAAAAAGATGATTTTCGAGGTACTAGATCCGAATTAGATTGTTAAAACCAGATATGAACCATTGCTGTCATCACCCATTACCACAGCCTCTTAAAGCATGGTTGAAGAAATAGTATGTATTATATATTATTACATGAAAGATGACAATTATTATGACCACTGTCATTATCTCAACAATAAAAATTTATTTTTTCTGATTGGCTAGGATTTTGAAAGTACACAGAACGCAAAAGCATAAAACAAGAGAGCTTAGTGATAACATCGTGTAAATTAGTTATTACATCAGAAAAGGGCTACTTGGCACTGAGCCCTCGTTTTCTTTCCAGTAGCTGTTTACCAAAATATTGTACAGTTTTCGGCGGTAATAAAGTCTGTTTTGCAGCAAGGCATAGGATTGTTCGACTGTTCAGGTTGAATTTTCTATAAAGGACGTGCCCTATAATTATAATAATTATAATAGGAGGTATCAAGTGCGAAATCATTTTTTCATTCACGAGTCTAATAATGGCCATTGCAAAGATCATCTACAAGCAGTACCGTACTAAACCAATGCCTTTCCTATCATCTGCTGACAACAGTACAATGAGCCCTAGAAGATTTCTAATCAGTGGATGGATAGATCTTGAATAAAAATTTATCATGCATCTTATTTGATACACACACATACGGCATATGGTTAGTCTCATACCATTGCTTGAATGTAATGCCGTTAAGACTATTGTATCTGATCGGAAAGTCGCGATTGCAAGGGATCGCGTTATTCGCTATGATTCCCGATTGCATCATGCGATCTCAAGATCCCAAAGATTCCTTGGATTTTGGGGCTGCAACAGCAAATGGAATGATTGTTCATTCGGTACTCTAATGCATAAAATATAGCATAAAATACGTATTTCTACATCCAATAAGCTAACATATGGGGACGCTCTCTCAGTATCTTTATTGGGAGCATAGTTAAATATAGAGAACATAATATACTTGGCACTAAAACTTGGCGCTAAAGCGAAAGAGGTCCTGGATCAATCAGAAACGAATTCTAATATATGGTACATGGGAAATTTTGTAATATATGATTCAACTCTTAACTAGGAAGAAATCCTATATAAAAGAGGGCTAGCTATTCTAGCGGTCTTCCCCGTTCTAAACACATGTATGATTAGAGTCATGTCATAGAGGAAATATCAATAAAACGATCAGAGAGTGCTTAATCAGAAATACAAAAAGAGAAAAAGGAGAGAAAAAAAAAGCCAACGGATCTTGCTTTGATTTGGAGTGATGGCAATGATTTACAAATAAATTCTGTAGGAATGTACTTAGGGACAGTATTCATGCCTGAATAGTTGACGAAAAGTTTGCCAAGAGCCATTACTCTAGAGTTGAGGTTATTTATGCATTAGGTAGACTCGAAATTAAGGCTGCTCATATTTTGGAAAAGAGTGACAAAAGTATCATCTTGTTTCAATGCCAGCATAAAAGGCTCTAGTTGTTTAGCAATAAGATTTCATGTTGGTGTGGAAATGGTAGGGTTTGACATAATTGTTTGTGTTTGAGAAGGATTTTGGGTTGTATATATAATTCAACTGTATTGGTGCCGACCTTTGTGTATTTATTTACCAATGGAGCGGCTATCGGTAGTGTGTTGGTTTTCTAGACCAAAAAACAAAATTTAAGGTAGGCTTTATATGACATTTTGATAAACAAATGATGCGAGAAACACTGGTAAAGTTGATTGATTTATGATTGGTGAAAGAAGCTCAGGTAAAATTGTAATGTCATGTTTATGAAAATACTCCTCTCTGTAATTGACAGAAATAAGGAGAAATTTTTTATGATAAGCTAATTTGGGATGAATATGTGGATATCTTACGTGTATGATGTAGAGCAAGTAGAAGCGTGCGAGAAGGACCTATAGACATCTCTAGACCCAGATGTAGGTGCTATCATAGACTACTACACAGAATCAACAGACCCAGAGACAGGAGCAATCTTGACCTCACATAAGGAGTTGACCTTCAGGTACAATCAACTAATTGAGCCCAGAGAATCACATCCAAATCTTAATAGGATTATGAGCCTTTCTTGCACGGTTCCACCTGCCCCACATCATACACTAAGATATCCACATATTCATCACAAATTAATCTATTATGAAAATCTTCTCCTTATATCTGTCAATTATAGAGAGGAGTATTGTTATAAATATAAAAATCTAATATATCCTAAGCTTGCTTCACCAATCATAAATCAACCAACTTTACTAGCATTACTCACACCATCTGTATATCAAAAGGTCACATAATACCTAGTTTAAATTTTGCTTTTTGGTCCAAACAACCAACACACTACCACTAGCTGCTCCATCGGTAGATGCACAAACGTCTGCACCAATACAGTTCAATTATATATCTAACACCCAAAACATTTCTCAAACACAATAGAATCAAACTATTGTGATGTGAATCTGATCCTTTGTGCTCATTGTACTTTGTCATGTATTGAGTTCATCTTATAGGGAAAATGACTTAATTTACGAGACTTCTTATGGGATCGTAATTGTGCTAATTTGATTAAGTGCCTTCGATTTAACCAGTAATATCGTGTTTTCCATCTGTACATAAAGTATAAATATACCCACTAATGCAGGACGTCAGGCAAAGGTTTTATTTCTCTTCAAATTCCAGATTACTTATTGAAAGTAATTAGGTTTGTTACTCCCTCTGATTAGAGAGGTGTAATTAATTATAATAACTAATAAATGGTAGCTGGCAGTTTGGAAATCGAGTAAGTCTCTTTATGGTTTGCATGAGTCTCCCCTTGTGTAGTATATTACCCTTTTTATGTTGCTTAATTCATTGGGTCTTTACTACACACTTTCAGATGCCTGTATCTTTATATGCTAGGACAATGGACCTATGCTTATTGTTTATCTCTATGCTGACGATTTTTTATGTCTGTCCACGAATTCACAAGATGGTTTGGACTTCATATCCAAGTTGTGTAAGCAGTATAAGATGACCTTGATGGGCTAAACTTCCACGTATTTGGGTTTGAAAATAACTTGCCTGGGCGATGGGCCCATTGTGATGCACATGGGGGCATTTTTTCAATCAATGGCTTTAAATTTGGTGAGTGAAATCTCCCTGAATGGCCTATAGACTCTCCCATGCTGGCTTCTATGCCACGGAATTATGATGGAGTTGCCATTAGCAGACAGGTCTGCCTATATTGTAGGCCTTGGGTTGATTTCATAGTGCACAAGGTGTGCACGCTCAGACCTGACATACTACATTGGGGTCCTTAGTCATTTTGAAAAGAAGCCACATATGGGGTATATGTACCTAATGTGGCACATATCTGCATATATTAGAGATAACCCTAACATTAGTATTGTCTATTGTTCATGCACCCTTAAGTTGAAATCATATTCAAATTTTGATTTTATGGGGTCCTATGAGGAGCTCAAGTCAACATCAAGACAGGTGTGTGTAATCAACAGGGCCCCCATCCAGTGCTAGTCCCACATGTAACAGTAGCTTGCTATGAGCTTCACTGAAGCAGAATTTATTATATTGGCAGGCACGGTACTCTAAGCAATCTGGTCCACAAATTTTCTTGAAGAACTCAGCATGGTCAACCAGTTCCCAGCTCACACCTGTGTGGCAATAAAAGTTCTATCATAAGGACAGAAGCTATTACATGTGGAATATGAACCAAACACATTGCTTTGAGGCAGTGTCTTGCCAAATAAAAGGCAGCCAACAGTGAGGTAATCTTGCACCACATAAACACTGCTTTCAATGTTGTGGAATTTTTTAACAAGTTTCTGAACAATGCCATCAGATTGAGTGGAATGACTGACTGCCTCTCACAGTGTGGTGTTGATGGTTAAGTACAGCCTTGGTGTAAAATTGTATGTTTATGTGTTGGGTATTTGAGTGATAATACATGTTTTAGCTGAAATTTTATATATTTGTAATTAATATTAATTTTGGAGGTAGTGTTATTTATTGGGTTTATCCTATTAGGAAAGACTGCATAATTACTAAACTTCTTATAGGATTATAGTTGTACTGATTTGATTAAGTGCTTTCAATCTATTCAGTAATAACGTTTTTGCCATGTGTATGTAAATAAAGTATAAATAGACCCACTGATGTGAAGCATCAGACAAGGGTTTTATTTCGCTTCTAATTCTAGAATATTTTTTAAAAGTAGTTAGAGTTATTACTCCCTCTGATTAGAAAGGTTGATTTAATTAAAACAATTATTAAATAATAGCTGACATATCTGCAGATTAATTCTTTATTTGAAGTCAATATCTTTCTTGTCTCTGGGTTTGTTTTATCTTTCCAGTAGTTAATGATAATGTTGAAGTTGTGATCTAACCATGTGTGAGTTCTCTTGTTCATACCTTCTATGGAGTTGACAAAAAGTGAAGCTCTGTCCTCATTAGTGATTACAGTCATATCCGGACTGTAATTTCCGTTGGATGGACATCTCATAGGATTGTTGTTTGTTTTTTTTTACTTTTTTTTTTTTCAGGTATCGTTTAACTGACTCAAATAATTCAATTTAATCAGGCACTTAATAATTATTTAGTTTCTTAATTTTAAATTTTAACTCTAGTTATTTACGTCTAGAATTATGAAAAATGCTAGCACAGAGAGCTTTCTTTCATATTTATACAAACTTATAAAGCTAAGGTTTTAAACATGTATATGGTAGCGTTATATATATACTATATACAATATTGTGATTTAGATTGGTTCAAGTATGTGTTCATCGATCATATAATAGTACTAGAAGAACTATATTTCTACTGTTAACAAGATACTTAATAAAGGTACTAAGATAATATTTCTACTAGTTCACTTATTTTTGCATACGGAAGTGTATACTCTATTAATTATACTATATATGTAAACTATAATATGTGCCTTGCTAGATTACTGAGTAAGTAAAGGATTCAAACGTTTTTAAGCATCCTAAAATTATAAGGACCTTAGGAAATGTGGGATTGCATAGTGTAATTAGCCATTATGGCAATTTATATAATTAGTTATGGTCATGATTCTCGATCAAAAATGATGATCACAACACAAACCTTACTATTTTCACAACAATTACTAATAGAGAAATATCAAAGCGTATTGCTAAACAACTCGAACCTTTCAAACTGACATTGAACAATGAGATGATGCCTTTGCAACTCTCTTTCAGAACATGAGCGACCTTAACTCCAGCTTTACCTAAGGCCTAAATAACCTCAACTTTAGAGTAACGGCTCTTGGTAAAGTTCCTGTTATCCCCTCAACCATGGATACTGACTTTTAATATATTTTTACTGAATTTACTTATAAAACATTATTACCACTTGAACCAAAACAAGGTTTATTGGCATCAGTGCAAATATTAGAAACCACTAAATTGTACTTATAATCAATTTTTCTAAATTTATTTTTTACTGCTAATTCCTACCAATAAACCTTCTTTCAAAATTAGAAGGAGAAAATTCTGACGCTGTGCCATCAATGCAATTGTGACCACTGATAGAGTTATGATTCAACTCATGCCAAATGTAATAAATCCGAGTGTTCTGCACCAAGTACTACCCGATGAGGTGTTACGTTATGCTTACCCTAACCACTTCATCAATCCTGATGAATGATACAACGCCTCCGAAAAATATCTTGACTTTTCACAATGGGTCTTAGATAGAATTCAACTTCTTGGAACACATTATGAAACAACAGCAGAATACACAATCCGTCCAACATAAAACACTATTACTGAAATCAGTCTTAAGCATACCAAATTTCCAATACAGTTCTTTACTTGATACAGCAGTCTAGCAAACCACCTAGAAGGAACTTCCCTTACAATCCTTACTCAAGCTTGCATTTTACAAGCAATAAATCTCTTAGCATTTTTTCCCAGCCTTTGTTCTACACTTTTATCATTTCAAAGTTTAAACCAACCTATTCAACCTACCCTCTATAGTGAAATGGCCAGATTAGAAGCAACAACCACATTTGAGCACTCACAGAGCACCCAAAAGCTATCATAAAGCACCAGCAACAATGATCAGGTCTGCATACAATTCAGTAAATAATCTCTTTGCCAGTTCCAGTCTGACTCTTAAGTTACCTATGCTACAGCCAAGTGCTCCCTCAATAAAAATGGACTCAACCATGACAAAATACTTCTTTCTTTGAGAGGAGTAACTGCCAATACTGCTCTCACCAACAACAAGGGTTACAAAACATGCACCACTACCATTCATGGCCCCATCCACCAACCCACCATCACAACATGAATTCTGATGCCATTTTCCACAACCTAAGCTTTATTTAAACATGTCAAGACTATTCACACTGAAGCTGTAGTGCATGACTGCACCTATTTATACCTTTCCTATTATAAAGGTCAATCTTGTTCAGGAGTCCTTATCGCCTATTAACCACTTCCTCACTGGAAGTGTTTTTTTCAACAGCAGATGCCCTGGACATATCTGCATATATTGCAGGGCATTTACTAACCTTTGCCCCCTTAATCTCATCTTCCACCTCATGAATGGCGCTACAATGACTGCCACACACTATGGCACCATCATCATATGCCCTTCCATCAATGACAAAGATATCAATATCATTATACATAATGTTCTTTATGCCTCAGGTATAAATTACAATCTCTTCCCAAATGTTGCTTTGTGCAGAAAAAGGTTGTATGGTCACATTTAAAGACAAAAAGTTCACTACTTTAAAGAAAAACACTTCTCTTCTTTATGAGTATCATTGATAGAACTCTATCATACTGTGACATATATTACTTCTTGAGGTTAAACGTTTATTCCTTCCTAATTGTGAGATCAAATCAGGTTACATCTCCTACTACAGCTATCCTTCCCAATATGGCACCCTCAATCTCATCATGTATTTTTTTATCACTACAAAAGTATTGCACATGTAACACACTTTCTTTCCTGACCTTCAAAGCCATATATTGACTAATATTTTAACTCCTAACTAATTCTATCTCTTTGTGTTACATGCATGAACTTCAAATCAAGAACACCTTGGCACTCCAGATTTCCTGCATTGCTCCCCCAAACCACTTGCAGCTACTACCAACATATACAACATCACTGCCTCTAAAAAGCTACCTGTCTGTAATACTTATGCTACCAACAAGGTCATAGTCAGGCCTTTCTTTATAGATAGAGAGTACACCACCCATCCCCTACAAACAATCTATAATGACATGGTTAACCCTCTCTATGTCTCCTATGGCAATTACCATCGGTTTGCCATAGTCATTGGTGTTTTCATGCACTATATCACATATCACCATATACTGTATGAGGTATAAGTCTAAAGTCTCCATCCTCTTTGAACAATATATGGTGGCAGCCCATGCCAAATACTTTTCCAGAAGATCACCACTTTCTACATTAACCAAAGTACAGAGTACACCTCCATTTCTTTTCTCAATCAACTTATGTCTTGAGGAATTGAGCATCACACTACATTTCCCTATGTGCCTCAACCTTATGGCATTTCAGGGTGTATGAATCATCGCATTCTTACCATGGCTGGTGTCATAATGAATGTTCCTAGCATTCCACACTCATATCGAGAATATGTCGTTTGCACCTGTATTCATCCATAATCTCATGCCTACAACTGCAATATCAATCTATAAATCACCATAAAAGTTCTGGCATAGACAACCAGCTTGTGCCACCATTTTAACACATTTGGGTGCCAACTCTACTACCACGCTGATTCCACCAATTGCTCTGCCAAGTTTACAATCCACAGTTGTCACGCCTGCATCCTCAAATACTTGGATAACATGGATGGCTGGATTATTCTTGATTGGGAACTTTGCCACACAATAGTGGGTCAAAATTGGTTTTCTTCAAGGAAATCTTTCCCTTTCAAACCCTCATCCATCCCAACCAGGAGGATCATTTCCTTCTTTCCATCTTTCCTTCTGATTCAATATCTACTCATTTCATTGAACTGGTTCCTAACGATTTTTTACAAGAGGACAGCATAACCTCTCAGGATATTCAGTTCTAGAAAGACCATGTTAAAGATTTTCTTCATTCCCACTAATTTCACCTCCATACCACATTTCTTTACGCCAGCGCCCAAACTTTCTCACCTTGAGAGGAGTAAGAGATTAGATCATTACACTGAGCCTGGCACTGACTTGGAGACGTACAATCATAATCATTACGCCTCTACAACTACAAGGAGCACCAATACAATCATCGTGATCCACGAGTTCAAGTCATGTCCAACACTATGGTTTCCACTTCCACCATGCTGCCTCTTGCGGATTTTGCATATTCAGAAAACTTTCAGGAAGCCATGTGATCCCTGGACAAGATGCAGTGGATTACCTGTGAAGAGCCTTAGATTTCAGTTTAGCTAAGAAGCCATTTCTGTGATTTGAAAAATTGCGCCGGAGCGCGGTTATAGACGCCACTGATGACTAGTTCACCAGCTGAGTCCTTTGACCATTTTTCCGTACGAGACACTTTACGATGATCTTGTTTATATTGTTACTGGGTTTGGAATATGAGGATAGTAATTTCCCCATAGTTACTTCTAAATCTAGTAATATGAATTAACTGGTTATTTGTGATAGTAAACCAAGTGTTGACAGAAAATAAAATACAATAATCAATTACTTATTTCTATGCCAAGGATAGAGTGTTTATAATGATTAATTATAATTACAAAAATAATAAGATATCTAAAATTGATCTACAGGAAATTTAGTCTAGTAAGTAATATCTTATCTATATTAACATACATAATTATTTTCAGGTAGCTACTCTAAAAAATAATACTATATAGTCAATAAGAAAGAAAGTATAAGTACCAAAACAGAACTCGTGGTTCTTTAAAGTTTCCAAGATAATCAAGGGTACCGTCCTGCACTTGCTTTTATGCTGGATTGCTTTTTATTATTTCAAGTTGAGATTGATTAATCAATTCCAATTAGAATCAATCGCATACTAAAGTTAGCTTTTATTATCGCGCCAATAACGTCGTCGATGCCGCAATTTTACATAACTTATAGAAGCAAAAGGTTGCATGCTTCTAGGATTAGACACACGGCCATAATTTCATTATAACTTTTTGATAATATTGTTGTATATAATTTTCGAATATACAATTAATTTTTTAATATATTGGCCGGGAGAGTAATACTTACTAATTAATCAATCACGTTTAAATTCCACCGGTTAGATTAGATTAGACTGATCAATTAAAGAGTGAATCAATTATTTAATACGTCATTGACAACTTACCAATCCCATACTTCCACCAGGAAAATCAAGAAATATCTTACAATTTCATATGACATTCTATTTGAATTATACGAAATACTTAAATTGTTTAAGATAGAGCATGAAAAATATGATATGGTGTTAGGTTTACAGATAGAAAAAAACAGAAATAGGTGACTTATTCTACATTAAATAATTGATTAGTACTATACCAATATTTCTTTAAACCTGTTTTACAGTTACATTATTATTATTATTATATTATGATTATTATTTTATTTTTATTATAATGTATGTTGCTGAAGCTTACATATGTTGTATAAGTTTTTTTAGTTAATATTAATATTTAATATATATATATAGGCTGACTTAGTCAACTATATCTATATACCTGTACTAATATACAATATACATATACACTATATATATGTTACTCGTGCACTTTTATTAAAAGGAAATTATATTGTAACCATGACAACCACAACCTCCTCATGGCAGGAACAGTATAGTTTCTTACCACTAAAAGGTAATGAGCCTATTATACTAAAGCTTATAACCTTGGTTTGTTTACTGTGGATTGTATATGTAGGATATTATACTTGTTTACGTATTTATATAAAAAATCTCTTTCGACTATTGTTTAGCTCTAGCATGCCCTTGATCACAAGCATTTTTAAAATATGTATGTATTAGGAAAAAATAATGTAATTTCATACTTATGTAATCATAGATAAACTTGCATTAAATCACACTCGTCATTACACATACCTATATATATTTATACTTGTCAGTTGAAACTGTACGTGCAAGACAAGCATAATCATACAAGAATACAAAAGAATGTACGATTATATACCTATATAAATACGCCAAGATTTCTATCTACGCACATGAAAAGCAATATATATATATATACTACATATACCCTATTATGTCTTATACATCCTATATACCTTATATATCCGGTATACCCTATATACCTCATATATCCCATATACCTTTTATACCCTATATATTTATCATATGCCTTATATATCCTATATATCTTATATACCCTATATACCTTATGGAACACATAAACTAATACAGCTAAGCAACTATAACATTTAAACCACCTATTACACCAGGATATATATTGCCTTTTCATATTATTTTTCGGATATATTTTCTCATAGATAAGTAAAGAAATACGTTGTTATCTTTATACGTATCTATTCTATGTATATGTATTTGACTCTAATAACTTAATTAACCTATTAAAACATCTATTCCTGTTTCCATGGCAACAGCAATGAGTAATTTAAAACGAGTACATGAGGTGGAGGAGGCACAAGATTATGTAAGTTATTATGTTTATTTCTGTCATATGCCATTGCATTCTAGGGGTGGGCTGCGGTCATTGTCTCAGATATATATATATATATATATAGCCAGCTATATATGCACATCTATAACTTATTCCTACTACAATGCTATAGCTCCCACCCCTATATCTTACTAATATTACCCTCTCTTCTCTTCCTTCCCTTCTCCCTCCCTCGACTATTCCCAGTTGTATATCTGCTTTCTTTTTTTTAAAAATTTGTTATCTTTTTTCTTACTAATAACTTAGTCGGCCCCCCT
>NAOQ01000375.1:37634-60273 GCA_002751075.1 Ichthyophonus hoferi
ATTATTATTATTATTATTATTATTATTATTATTATTATTATTATTAATATTATTATTATTATTATTATTATTATTATTATTATACGGCAAGTGGCAATATAAATGCATGATATTAACATATGTCTATTGGCGTTCACCTTACCTCAAGCATAGATTTGTTCTTAATCAACTGTGTGAGAAAGGCTGTCTCTATCTGCCCACCCTGTATCGGATAGTATGTATGATAGTGTGTATGTATGATAGTATGCGTAGTAGTTTGTATGGTAGTATGTATGTTAGTATGTATGGTAGTTATGTATGATAATATGTATGACAGTATATATGGGAGTATGTATGATATTGTATATGTATGATAGTATGCATTTTGATATAATAGCATAGTAGTATATATATATATATACATGAATATACCATTAGATAAGTGTACTATGTAGTCCTTATATCCAAGCCATTACATATCGATATACCGGTATATATAGTAAAGAAATCTACTAACACCGACATATATATACACTTTTATATTTAAGTAAATATCTATTTACATAGGTATATATAGATATAGCTTGATACACCCATTCCTACACATACACGTACACATACATATACAATGCGCATACATACATATACACATACAGATATACATATACATATGAGCATAATTAGTGAAACAATTTCACTCAAGCCCCAGCCACCATATATCTACCTATTTATCTCTCTCTCTCCCTCTCCCTCTCCTTCTCTCCTTCTCTGTCTACATCCCCTAGCTAATACTCACTGGCACCCTGTGGCTAAATCTAACATGGGCTCCCTCGGCTATTTTTATTCTCATATAGGCTATGTTTATAGCAAAGGCTGCCATGTCTACCGCAAACGGACGCTCCTGTGGATATTATGATTTAAAAATTGTTTAGTGTGGTTTATTATTGGTTAATATGGTTTAAAGGCTTCTTCTGTTATATATATATTTGTATACATATAGCTATACCTATACTATACATATACAGATACATATACATATACATATACATATACATATACATATACACATATCCATACCTATATACATACACCTACCGGACGATAGTGAGTTACCCAACCATTGACGTTCCCTGTATGTCTATTAATAGTACACCTCTCATAACGCCTCCCGCCACTAAACGCCACTGCCCAGATACCCACTGTGATTTTATTGGTTTAAAGTCATAACCACTATTGTGCTATTTAGATCTCCCTATGTGCCGTATGATTAATTTTTAGTTGTTCTTTATAATTTCATAGTCTTTTAAATAGTAATGGCTAATAATAATTGATTGGACCGTATTATTATATATACTTTATGGCATAGTGGATGCTAATAAAATGAATGGTTTGATGTTTGATATAAATAGGACCATATTAAGGAAATTAGCACAGTACATACACACTGTTATTTCTGACTATACTGCTTGTTTTATTTTTCTTTCCATTTCTTTCTCTTCATCTCTCTCTTCATGTCTATACGTATATACCTGTATCTATTTCTATAAATACACCCACATTTTAGATAGCGGTCAATTAAGAGAGAAAGATCAACATGTGTTATAGACTACACAGCCCCCTTGATGTATATATAGATGCAGAAATACACCCATATCGATACATTCATACATACATACATACATACATACATACATACATACATACATACATACATACATACATACTACCGTACTATTATCATACATACACCACCGACCCTTTTTAATATCCCGCATCCTATCAAACAGCCTAATATCGTAAGTATTATCATCATCTCCAAAGTATAGGATGCCCTTTCCCTTGCTCTCCCGTCGTGATAGGTCAAGGGTCTTTCGTATGGCGGTATTTCGTTGGTTAATACCTCTGAAACAAAAGAAATTTTATAGAAATGTTATTGGTTTAATATCATCCATAGCCTGAGTATGATGTAGTAAGATTTATCAGATCAATCATTGTCTTTTATCATGGTTATGCATTTATTAATTATAGTATATTGGGGTGGTTTTAGGATCCAAGATATATTTAAATAATATAAAATAATAATAGAGAATAATAGATATTAATAGTGAACAATAGAGAACAATAGGGATTAATAGAGATCAATAAATATTACTAGAAATTAATAAAGATCAATAGATATTATTAGAGATCAATAGGGAACAATATAAATTAATAGAGATTAATAGAGATTAATGTAGACTAATGGAGATAAATAGAGGGAGAAGGAGCGCATACTAGCGAATAATAGAGAATAAAAAATAAAAAATAAAGTAATACAGAATATAAGAGATACTAAAATGAAAAAGACAAGTTTCAGGTCAAAATATAACGAATTATATGATTAGATGAGTTAACTTATAAATAGGGAGAGTACGGGGGATAATTTACGAATGAAGATTATAAAAATATAGTAATATAAATTTTAATACATACCGGTGATTGCGTGGATTTAAAGCGTGTGGCGGAGACTTGGCATAGATTTGAGTCCACCGCCATACTTTACTGGTAGAGAAAGTATGATAATGTTATATATCCATATATGGGATACACAGCTATATGATATAAAGAGCTTATATAGGTGAATAAAAATAGACATGAAGATGATTATTATGATAAAAATTCAACCAATGTCAATGCAAATATATATTTATATACATACATAGGTACGCTATTTACCTATCCAACCACTCCTTACTCATATTTTTTTTTGACTATTTTATAATGTACCTCTCCTCTTCCGTTCTATATTCAGGTATTTATTTATTTATATTGGAACAGATAATCTAATTCTAGTATATCCTTACTAAAATGGCTTTTTAGCTAACTGCCTCGTTGATTTAACTACTCGAATAATATCTATTGAAAAATTAATTTACAAGATTGAAACTATTTTGCAGTTAAAAAACGATATGCACTTAATTAACGTTGAACCAATTACAAAAATTGATTGTTATCAGTAAAAAAATAAACATTGAACGCTTCGGTTCTAACAATTTATTTATTTATTTCTAATTTTGAGTCTTTATATATGTGTATATCAACATAGCAGTAAGATTTTATTATTACTACCCTACATTACTATAAATAAATATATACATACATACATACGTACAACTATCTATTAATACGCTATTCTATCTATTTTATCTAAAATCTTACCTTCTCATCATAACGTCGTTTACTTTTTCTGATATCCTCTCTGCATCCTCTACCACTATCCAATGAAGGCGAGGGACATTATTAAGGGTATTAGATAGACGAGTCAGATCGGCTACCTGTGGTGATTAACGCTGTCAACCAATGAGAACAGGTTAGTTGTTTAGTCGGTTTTTAACTTTTCTTTCATATCTTGTATGGAAGCTGATAAGTAAAAATTAAAATTAAAACGAAAAATGCTTATTTCGTTTAAATGCAGAAACATGTTTTGTATTGTTGCAAATATAGGTACAGTTTTAAACCAGTGTTCCATATATGTGAGATTTACTTATAGCTATTTATAGCCCCTTCTATGTATATATCGTTATATTTCATAGAATAAATAGGATGATATTAGACTGCAGGCCACTGTAATACTGAAAAACAAAATTCAAGACATTTTAAAATATTTTTTTAAAAAAGGATTATGAAATAGTTCTTTTAAAATTTAAAGTTTTATATGGAAATACTTAGAGTTGCGTTAATGTCACAGCAAAAAAGGTATGAATCCATTTCTGTCTTATGTTATATTGTACTATATTATATTATATTATATTATATTATATTATATTATATTATATTATGTTCTGTTATATTTTACTATGCTATGTTATATTATATTATATTATATTATATTATCCTAGGTTACATCATGTATATTATATTATGGTATTTTATATTGTATCATATTATGTCATGCTATAGTACGGTATGTTAGGTTATTCTATGTTATATTTGTTATGTTATGTTAACTTTTGCTATGTTACGTTATATTATATTATACTATATTATGCTAGGTTATATCATACTATGACGTGTTATACATGCATACATGCATAAATATATACATATATACATATATACATACCTACTCAAATATCAATATTTTATATCCTACAATGCAAACTATTATTATATGCCTTTAAAATATATTAACTATACATCATACACATAACCCTTTTTAATATCACACATTCATACCTGTGTCAGCCTATTATATGTCGGCGTTATCATGTAAATCACAGGTAGTTCCTCCTGAGGGTTTTCAGTGGCTTGTATGACTTCCACAGGTCGATAAACCAATTGGTTTTCTTTATCTTCAAATGAGATCCTTGGATTTGATAGGCTCTTCCATAGCAACTCGCTATTGTTGTTGATTTGTCTTACTACTGTATATGATGTATGATATAGTGTCGATTTTAGCCAGTATAATAATGATAATTATCTCATTCATGTTATTGTGGCAGCTGACAATTGCAAGCAGAGAATGTAGGATAAAAACTACATAGCATTTATTCAGTATCACTACAGAATCAAGAGTCCCCAATTTGTCTTAGACAGAACCGCTTTATACACTCTACATATAGTATATATATATAATACTTCAAACCCGCATTAATTAGTCAGATAATTATACCTACATTTACTTTGTTAAAGTTGTACATATAGCTACAGGTGTCAATATGTAATTGTTATAAAATTCAATTAAATAACCAGTTTGCAATTCCACCAAACAAATTGATAGACTCCTCAATATATTTTAATTTTTGAATTTCCTCCAATAGGAGTCGGAATACAGATTACACACTGATTTGCGAATAGGAAAACAGCGTCTTGAAAGGCTTAATTAGCTTCGCAGTTTTATTTGGCTATTAAACCACTTTTAAAATCTATTATTTTAAAAAAGAGACAGGATTTTTCATTGAGAATATGCGAGATATTATTGGCCAATACCATATTTATTGAATATGCGAATGAAAATACAAATTTTTTAAAAAAATTTACGTTAAAATTACAAGCTTTCTAACTTTCCAGTACAGAAATTTTGTAAAATATTAGTACTTATATATTTATCTACAGCATGAGTATAACTGATTATATCTTACTATCAAAATCTCTCCTGTTTTTCAAAAAAAAGTTTTCTCCATGTATGATTTCTTAATGATAATATTGTAATAGTTGGCAACACTGCAGTAATAATAATCATAATAACAATAAGAATATACATTACAATAAAAACAACAATAAAAATATAGAAAAATTATAGAAAGCATTTTCAGTTCTTATAACATCTACTCTGTAAAATATTATTATTTATATATTTATTCATCTAAAATATGCTTATAGATAATTGCACATATATTACTCTCATAATCTGTTCTCACAATAATATATGCTTAAAATAGATTTAATGACTTTCCTTTTTAAAACTAACTCATTCCAGTTTTTTAATTCCTGAGCTAAATATTCCCTATCAGTAACCTAGTATTATTAAATACAACGTCAGGAGAAAGGGAGTTATTCCGTATTAATTCAATGCAGGGAAACTGAAATATATCATATAAAAAATGTATACATATACACACTAGTAACATAAGTTTTCAATGCAGGGAAACTGAAATATATCATATAAAAAATGTATACATATACACACTACTAACATAAGTTAAGTATAGCCAAAATAAAAAGAAAAAAGGGTGAAAATAAAAACGATATGTACCCAATATAACCGTAGCCCATGCACCCAGTAGATATAGAAATATTCGGTTTAAGTTGTCATGGTTACGGTATGATGAAGAGGAATGCCGACTGAGTTTTGTATTTGACATTGCCGGTGTTGAGAGACCTACCGTATTATATATATAATTAATTCAAGGGTTTTATATATTTAAGTCAATTAAGTATATCAGATGATGGTACAACAACTGCTAGTTACTTTTTAACGCTTACACTCCAGTGCATTGCAGGTCTATACTGAACGTTAATAAATAGTATAATCAGCTCTGGTTACTATGGTGTTATGTGTAATGACTGGCTTTATGTTGGCGTTCTTATAATGGCATGTCAATGTAATAATTATAGTATAGTATAATATAGTATTGTGACTATAATGTAATACCAGTATGTATCCTAATCCACTTTTGTCGTCGCCAAACAGTCAATTATTATACAGGGCATGGTATCTTTTACCTGATTGGCTAAAAATAAAGAGCAATCATTATTGGCTGATAATTGATCTACAATTAATTCTATTGGTCTCATAAAATATTCTTTCACGCCTGCCAAAATTCCCTAGGTATTTTTTAAAAAAGACAGAATAACATATGAAAGCTTCTCTAAAAAAAACATTTTTTGTCATTTTGTTTTTAAAAAATATTTATAAAATAAATTTATTAATTTTAATATTTAAGTAATATAGTAGAATCTATATCTCTACATCTCCAAATGAGTAGTATACCATTCATTTAGGGAATTTTGTATAGCTAGATCGATCGCGACACAGATAGTTTCTATTGGATAGGCAAACCTGTCAAGAATCCAATTACTATCTAAAGTTATATCTGGAAATATTTGCGAGACAGATTACAATAGTAGTACTAAAACTTAAACCATACCAAATTTTATATTGTTTTGAGCGTAATTATTGATATAAAAACTCATGGAATTTGGAAAAGAAACCTTTAATATTATATAAAAGATTTTTTCCAATTAAATCAGTGAGTTAAGTAGCAATTCGCTGATAGTATTACGAGATTCTATTACCAAATTAGTAGTTGATAAACAACAGAAATCCACCCGACAAATGATAATTTCTGTTTTTTTCTTTTCTTATTGGCTAGATCCACGCTCAGCTTGGTTACTGAAGCCAATAATAAAAATGACTGAGTAAACAAACCATAGCTTTTTGCATAAGTTTTAAGTAATGGCTCTTAACTCTTTTACAACTAAAAATTAAAAAGGATCTGGCTGTTGTAGCATGTTGATAATTGCCTAAAAACCGTAAAAATCAAGGTGCTTCTGTTTTTGATTAAGATATTATGCATTCTTATATTGAAATAATTAGAAGTTTAGAATGAGCCATACATATATACATACATACACCGCTTTTTCTCCTTTATTTTACGCCGTTTTTATCAGTCCATATCTATCTCTTATCTAAAAATAGTTTAAGATAATTGATAAAGAAATATACACGCTTATTGGATCGAGAGTAAAGTCATGCTTTGGTTCGGATATACTTTCTCAACATTAATCGTGAATTAAGATTTCTGTGTAATTAATTTAATTTAATTTTACATTTAAAGTTGATTTAATCGGACTGAATTCTATATATCTAGTTATGCTCAGATGCTAAAGTGGTTGACGACATAATATGATCAGATCTTGCTAAATGCACCAATGATTTTGTTAGCATCCGGAAAGAGACCTAACTTTTCTACATAATGTACATATATATAATAGAAAATTAATATTAACCATATATAAGTATAAATAATTTAAAAAATTATTAAACCAATACAATTATTGTTTGAAAACGTAAAATTCACTTTTTATATATTTTAATAAATAATTAATGTCGAATATTTCCATGCTGGACAAATTTGTTTTTGTTCCAACTGTCCCATTGGAGCTTAGTTTAACTTAAGTATATTGTAAGAGCATTGGTTGGTGACCTGTTGAGTTTAGTTATTAAGCAATAGTGATTCGATAGGGATGGATGGAAACCAAAAAGACTATCTTTTAATCGTCCAATCGGCAATAATCACAAAACAAAACATGTAAATACATATTACTGTTCATACTACAGTTAGTTATTATTTTTAGTTATTATTATTATTATTCTTATAATTTTTATTATCATTATTATTATAAATTTTATGTAAATTGCATAAAGTAATCAGGTACATTTTTATGTTGTCTTATACATTTTTATGTTGTCTTACACATTTTTAATATTATATATGTAAATCAAACATAAAGGAAAGCAAACGGAACCAAGAAAGACGGAAATACGTACATAATACATACAATCTTTTTTGTTAAGCTCATATTGAAATGCACATAAACATTCAAGTAAATATTATCTATTTGCGTGTCTTTAGAAATACACATACAAACTTGTTATATATATTGTTTCATTTGGGAAATAGTACCCTGCTACGGAATATTACTGACAAGAATTTGTCTAGAAAACCAACATTTGCTTGTAGGAATAAATGTTTTATATGTCTAATAGTATGCACATAAAAATGGTAATATACCTACCTACCTGCCTAATTGCATTTATACATACACACATACATTGAAAATGAGCATAACCTTTTACAAATAATCGCTTCATTTTTAGTTATTGTCCTATCAACTTAGCAAATGTTTTCATAAGAAAATGCTAGTTCACGCCAACATACGTGACTATATTTGATCTCCCAACTATATATATATATATATTATTGTAAAAGGTACTAACAATGCATTGATTTAGGCAAGATGACCGAATCGAAGTATAATCCTAGGTGTCCCTGTAAGTATATTCCTATATTTTTACTATATACTTATATATATGTAAGCATGTATGTATGATGTATGTGTGTGCATATATATATATATATATATATATATGTATATATGTATGTGTGTAGAAATATATGTCTATATGTATATATGCATATATATATATATATGTATGTATGTATGTATGTATGTATGTGTATATATGTATGTATGTATATGTGTATGAATGCCTATATATAAGTATACGCGTATGATATTAGGTATGTATGTACATATATATGCGTAGTAGTATGATAGTGAGTTATTATGATAGTACGATAGTATGTCGATAGTCTTATAGTATGTACGATAATATATTTGTATGCTTGTACGAAACCAATAATGTAGATAGGTAGTTCTATTATATATAATACATTACATTGATTGCATTTTTCAATTAATGCCATTACGTAATTAAAACATCAATCTTGCCAGTCTTTAATGCACGAATTGATATATTTTTATTTGTAAATGTATATATAATTCTTATTAATATTTTGCATATAAAAAATAATATACCATTATATATGGTTTATTAAAAAAAACGTATTTATATTCTTATTCCTTTCTAGCGGTAAAGAGGATTATGGTTGAGGCAAAGGAGCTAAGACATCCTACTGAACTTTATCATGCACAACCTTTGGAGGTATGTAACTAATTATTGTTTTTTTTAAAAAAAATAAGAAAATAAAAACAGGCAACGAGATTACAATAAAATTAAAATTAGGAATAGTTGTGAAAAGTAAGTTTTTTGAAAATTTCTAATTTTGTTTTTCACTCCTCCCTCTATTCGTTTCCCTCTCTTCCTCTTTCCCACTGTCCCCTTCCCAGGACAACATCTTTGAATGGCACTTTACAATCAAAGGACCACAGGATACAGCCTTTCATGAAGGAATATATCACGGTCGTATATTATTGCCTACGGAATACCCTATGAAGCCTCCTAATATTATCTTACTAACGGTGTGTATGATAGTATGCATGCATACATATATACATAACCTATCAGCTTATCATAACAGAGCAAATCATATAATAATTACATACAATACCCTAACATCACGTAACATATCATAGCATATATCTACATACAATATCCTAACATCGCCTAACATATCATAGCATATCATAACATATCATACCACATCACACCTACATAAAATACCCTAGCATAGCATAGCATATCAGAACATATCATAGCATATCATAACGTATCATAACATATTATGGCATATCATATCTACATACAATACCCTACATAGCATAGCATATCATAGCATATCATAACACATCTTACCTACAGCCTAACGGACGGTTTGAAGTAGGCACTAAAATCTGCCTTAGTATATCTGCCTATCATCCCGAGTATTGGCGTCCATCCTGGAGTAGTATGTATTGCTGGTATCTAGATGGTAGAGGGATGGGACATGTATTGTTTATAGTATAGGTAGTATAAGTGGTATATATATTATAGGTAGTATAGGCCGTATAGGTGTTACATATATTATAAGTAATGTAAATATTACATGTATTATTGGTAATATAGGTAGTATAGCTATTATAAGTGTGGTAAAGTTATATGCATATACATATAAAGACCTTTATATACTCTACCTTATATACTGTACCTTGTATATATACATATACACACATTCCCATATAGAATTACTAACATTTACATTGTTTCCTAGTCCGCACAGTGCTTTTAGCCCTTATTAGTTTTATGCCTACCAAGGGAGAGGGTGCTATTGGTGCCTTGGATTGGACTGATAATGAGAGGAAGCGATTGGCTAAAAAGTATTTTTAAATTTTTTTTCTGCTTTAAGTTCTTAGTATACTATATATATATTAGAATTCTGCAGTTATGTTATATGCTATTATATTATTTTATTTTGATTGTATTATTGTATTATTTTATTTTATGTTATGTTATATTATAGTATATTGTATTATATTACATTCCATTACATTATATTATATTATATTACATCATATTATATTATTTTATACTATAATACATTCTATTATAGTACTTAGCATTACATTATACTATACTATGTAATATTGTATGATGTTACTATCATATACATACAACTCATTCTCTCTCTCTCCCTCCTCATACTACAACAATTAGATCTCTGACATATACTTGCCCTACCTGTGAAGTGGTAAACCAAGATATTTTACCAAAGACGACTGGTCATTTTATAGCCAAAACATCTAAGGAGGAAGATGAGTTAATAAATAACGTTGCTATGGTTACACCAAGAGGGGGAAAGGAACCAATGAAAGATGAGATGGTTAATAAAGATAACATTAATCAAAATGATATTGATACTGTACCGGAGGGAGATATTAAAGAAGACGTGGAATTGGTCAAGGAAGAAGTATCGTTAATGAAGGAGCCAATGGAAATAAAGGGAGAGGGCGAGGGAGGGATGGAGAGTGGTAATGGGGGGATAAACAGGAGAAGTAAATGTGGTGACGACGATAACTTCCAAGGGATAATTAAAAATGATAATGCTGAACCACCTAAACGTTATAACACACGTAGTGAGACGGCGAGATTAAAAAGAGAGGCAGAGGAGAGACAGAAACAAATAAACGAACAAAATAACCTGGGTATTGTTGGTCAGAATGATTTAATGGAAAAGTTAAATGCATCTAACCCAATGAATGTGAATGGTGTGCATGATCTGGATTCTGAGATTGAAAAAGTGTTGGAGGGAGAGAAGAAGAGAGAGATGGGGGGAGAGGAGGAGAGAGAGAGAAATGAGTTCGGTAATGGTAGGGAAAGTAATTTGAAGGAGGGAAAGAAGGAGATAGAAGGAGAGACGGAGAAAGAGGAAGAGGAGGAGGGAGAGAGAGCGGAAAAAGGAGAAGATTTGAATATGGAGCAAGATGGCATTGAAGTTGATGATGGAAATAAGGAAAGGATGGCTAGAGCAACGGAGATTGCGGGTATGTATGGTAGTAATGGTAGTATGTATGATATTATGTACAGTAGTATATATGATAGCATGTATGGTAGTATGTATGTTAATATGTATGATATTATATATAGTAGTATGTACGATAGTATGTATATGAGTATGTATAGTAGTATCCGTGATAGTATGTATGGTAGTATGTATGGTAGTATGCATGATAGTAGGTATGGTAATATATATGATGGTATGTATGGTAGTATGCATACTAGTAAGTATAATTATATGTATGGTAGTATGTATGATAGTATGTATGATAGTATGTATGGTAGATGTATGGTAGTGTGCGTGGTAGTGTATATGATAGTATCTATGATAGCATCCCGTACTGTGTAGTTTATTTACACACTTAGACATGGTAAAACATTTAGTTTTTTATTGAAGCAGAGAGCTAGTCTATAATAGTTCCACATATTATTGGTTTAAAGTAGATTAAGGTCACAATGATTTGTTAAGCTATTTTATGTTTTAATTTTTTATTAAATCTCAACATGCACATTATTGCATTTTACATTAACATTAGCATTATTATTATTTAGTCCTATTTGCTAAACTATATTTTAAAATATCATTTCTAGTAGTTATGATTAATATAATTATTAGCAATATATATTTAATTAGTAGAAAGTTATGATTCAAAACAGTAGTTAATTTTAATTTTTTTTAATTCCATTTAACATCCAATGAATTTATGTGATTAGAGTATGAATGAGGTATATGCGTGCTCATTCGATATAGAGAAGACTACACACATGATCATCATACTAAACATCCAACCCACCCAATGAATTTATATGATTAGAGTATGAATGAGGTATATGCGTGCTCTTTCGATATAGAGAAGACTACACACATGACCATCATACTAAACATCCAACCCTTATTTTTTTCTAATTGCCAGGTGAAACAGGGTTGAGACAACGTATCGTCCCAGGTGATGCTGATATGGTAACACCACCAACCAATGCCAATCAAGTGGTATGTTGGTTTATATTATATACTACTATATTGTATTATGCTATATTATATTATGCTATATTGCATCATACTATATTATATGATATTACATTATACTATCTGATACTATATTATATTATATTATATTATATTATGCCTTATCTTATGTTATATAGTACTATATCCTATCACATCTTTTACTATATTTACCACCTCTCATATCCTACCTTACCTTATACTATATTTACCCACCTATCAGGTCCCACCACCTAGACGTAAAGCGGGGATTATAGAGACCGCATTGACGTTAGCCATCTGGGTCATGACTGCTATCTGGTTGTATTTGGTTGCCTGCAAGCTTGCAGTATACATTAAATAATTGCTCAGCATAAGCAAAATAAAACATTATATTATGCTTTTATACAATGACTTCATTTTATAGAATACGAAAAGTATATAGTAGAGCTGTAGTATGCTTGCCATCAGTGTGTGACTGACAGTTGAGTATGGTTGCTATTAGTCGTAGGAAATTAGGATAGTAATGCCACCTTTCAAGATATTGTCGATTTCAGCCCCTGTAGTAATTATCTCATCTATGTTCAGGGTGGCAGCTGACTATTGCAAGCAGAAAATTTAGGGGAAAAGCTGTATAACCTTTGTTCAGTATAACTACAGAATCAAGAATTCCTAGTCTGTGTCAGACAGAGCCTTTTTACACTTTCTAAATATGGCACAATATATATATATATATATATATATATATAATCCTTTAGAACCCAGTAACAATTTATTAGACAATTATGATCATAGTTGTTTTTCCTATGTTGTATATTCGCCACCTATTACAATACGTCTGAATATATATATATTATTGTAGTTTATTAGTAACACACAATAAATAGCATATTTGTTGCTATATTTTACAATTATATTGTAAATAGGTTTTTAGACTGATGGAGAATCCGTTGACTAAGTGCCTCTTCTAGAGGTTTAAAGTTTCAAATATATGGGATTATAATATAGTATAAGGTCATGCAATACTATACATACCCTACAATACACTACAACATAGCATAAAACACTATATTACACTATACTACAATGCAATACATTATCAATGATAATATAAAAATATAATACAACATACATTATAATGCCCATTTGCCAATATGATCATTTAGATTAATGCTATAAATTCGATTAAACTGGCCAACCATTGGTTCATTAAAATTCCAATATATTTTAAAACAGCCAATCTATATGCCTTCCCAAGAAGTACACAGCTCAAAATATGTTTACAAATGTTTTTTATTAATAAGGGATGAAAGGCTTTCTGGATATATTATTATTATTTACGCTTACATCATAACATGATAGCAATTGTAGTCTTAAACCACCGTAAATTTATATTATAGACTACATTAAATATATTCCTAATTAACTACAATTAGTGACGTCATTGAATTAACTAATTATCATTAATTAATGTCTAACTCACTTTCAGCTGCTTCCAAGTATCTGCTCTGGATTTATAAATCGTACTCCCGGAATATTCATCTAGAGCTTTATTTTAACGTCCCATCCAGGGTGCAAGGAGACTTATTCTATGCTAATTAAATATAATAATCATTGATTAGCAGTGAAATCCCCTATTATTCTAATTGAGTATTTCACATAGTTCTTTTTAGGGCATCAGCTAAGACTAGATCTTTAACACTCACTCTTAATCTACCTATAGTATATCTACGGTGGAGTTTTAGATTTTATTATTATGTCTTGCCAGTAATTATGTTATTTTAATTTACATATATCGAACAGGTTTTATATTTTTCTGAACGAGTTCTGCCCAATAAAAATATATTGTTTTTGATTTGGTTTCGAACTTTTTGAAACATGACGTCTGTGTATAGTAAGAAACACTAAAAGATAAGTATGATTGGAAATCATGTTTTGAGGGAAAGCGTGCAATAGTCATGTTTTCATATCAACTTGTATAACTAGTTTTAGATGAATTTCGTGATTACGTACCAATTAATATACGGTTACTATATATAGTTGCAATGATGATATAGTGTCTATCCTTTATGTCATAGCTATCGCATATATATATATATATATATATATATATCTACTTTATATACGAATATATTCTATTACATGTATTCCAATGATGTGATATATACATATTTGTGTTAATATATATATATACTACTAGCCTATCTATTTAACTGTTCTTACACATACCAATGTTACGTGCTATATGTATTGTATATTATAATGATACGGTTAATGACGTCATAATCCATATTGTATATTACTGCCTATTTTAACTACTGCTGTCATCCAATCAGACAGGGAGTTTATAATGAAGTAAGATTAATTACACAATCTAATGCTATTTCAACTATTAATTATATTTCGGAGGTGGTTTGGCTTTTAAATTATATATTTATAGTTAAAAGTAGGAGTATATTGTACATATTCTGTTTATAACAGAATACTTTAAAATACACAAAACCAATATATATATATATATGATTATATTTACACAAACAATCAGCAATGTAATATTGTGTAATATATTAAAAAATCTTGAACACTCATAACTAAAGATATCTACAAGAACAGTAATAACACTATATATATATAATATTAGTAATATAGTAATTCATAGCTTCACTACAATACTAAAATCATACCACTTCAACGTTCGCCCTATAAAAATACCCCACAGCAGACCATAAAAGGCAAAACATTTGCTTTATTTGGTTCATTATTTCCCTAATTTCATCCACTTTGGCGCTCCCCTAGCCCCATGGACCCCAGTTGTGGCCTTTGACCGCGATGTCTGGGCTTCACATAAGGTAGATATAGGGGGTATATTGTTAGACTGGTGGGAATTCCAGCTAACTGTGGCTTGGGCGGACTGATAGGTGGTGGAGTAAGCGGATATAATATCTTCTTTGATATATCCATGGTCTGCTGTGAGAGTAGGATAATATGAGTATAACGGTCTGATAGTACAGAATGATTAGCAGGAAAGAGAAAAGAAGCAACTATGCTTGTTTGGGAGGTAATTGGAACAGCATGCAAATTAATAAATAATAAATAAACATTCAAGCATTAATACATAGAGTTACTTCAAAATAATAAAATAAATAAAGCAGAGAGAATATTTAAATAAGAAAAAAAGAAAACGAGAGGAGGAAAGATAGATAGATAAAGATATAGAGAGATAGAGAAAGAGATAATTGTGTTCAGTATAGTTTCCAAGACAAATATAAAGCTAGAAGAGAGCTCTATTAGTAAAGATAATACGAATTAACATTATATATACCGTAATATATATTAACTATAAACCCAATGATTGGTGGATATTTCTATAAATATAACTATATGATCAACAACCGAGAAATAACCATTGGTTCTAAAATGATTCGATAAATGGATTATGACAAAGTAAGCATTAGAAATAGGGTATACATACCATTCATAGGGGTTTTAAAGTGAATTAATACGGCAGGGAATAGACTGGCTTTTAGAATGGTTTCTGTTTTACTTTCAACAAGTTCCCTAGAGAAATAAAAATATTAGAATGGCATATAGAAACAATAAAACTATTATATTATATTAAACTATATAATATTGTACTATGATATAAACAAGAGTATTAATTTAAAAAATAGAAATAAAACAATACAATATGCATTATGTATTTGAATAAAAAATCTATGTACATGTATAAATATTAAAAATAAAATAAAATAAATACACCTGCTTATTGGTTAATAAGGTTTAAATTATAAATGCTCTGTTCTCACCTATAGGGTGGGCTTGTAGAAAGCGTAAAGGAACCGATCATATGCGTGTAAATATGTTGGCGGACAAATTCAAAAACATTACTAAGAGGTTCACTGGGATGAAAATTACCCTGAAGTACCCTCCTATTGGTTACAGGTTATAGCCAATTAGTACTGTGTCCCAGTAATCCGAATCATGATTAAGAGCCAATAATAATACTCTATATTAAGTCATATGTAACATACTTGACATGGTAGGTAAGGCCTAATATTACGCTAATAATTAAAAAAAGTTATGTTATTAAATGTTAGATTACGGCTTTCTAACTGGCTAATATTACAGCCAACTACTACTAAATATTATTACATGATATATGATTGGTCAATATTTTGATATATAAAAAAGATGGGTTATAAAGAGTTTAATTTATTAAGTTAAGTTTAATAGTAGATTAAGATTCAAATAGTTGCTATTGTACACTTACACATATAGATGATGTACATTATGAACCCAGCAATACTAGCAGATAATATAATTCATACAATGCATAACTCGTACATCCTTTCCATTATAGTACTTTATTATAATCTAATATTAGAATGGCTTGGAATCACAATCACATCACGTGGGAACCAATGATATGAAATCATTAAAATTAACTAGACTTCACATTAAATGATATATACACCCTACATGTACATAAAAAGATAAATAATCCCCACAGTCCAAACCACAAACATAGATATAAAAATAATTTATTATAACCTATAAACTAGCAAAATTTTAAAATTAACAGTACAAATTAAAAATATCAATTTAAAATAGATATTAAAAATTGCTAATTGTTAAAACAACTATAACCTTTTTAATATATATAAGAATATATATAAACTGTAAAATATCAATTTAAATAGTTGGCAAAAATAGATCTACCAATCAATTATAGCCTATATTGTCATTTTTTAAAAATTCAACATTTAAAATCCAAATTTAATTAAAATATAATTTTATCAAAAACAAAGAAAATTTAAAACATCAAGGCATATATATAAAATACAATATATATAGTATCCGGGTTAATGATATAAGTATTACATCTACCAATAAATCACTAGTCTATTATAGACTGTCAATCTTAAATTGAAATATATTTTTGAAAACAGCAATAACCTATTTAACACATATATAGGTATATATATACTATGCAAAATATCGGTTTTAATGACACACCTATCCGGAAACTGAAATCTCATAACTGCTTCTTGGTGATTGGCTATCTTATCTGCAATGGTATTCTGGTCCCTTAAGCTATTGGAGAAAATAATAGGGATGGATCAGTCATTGGGTGAGAGTCACGTGGGGCTAGGCATGCATTATATATATATGTACACCTACTTACGTACATACAGCCACACACATACACACTTACCTGGAAGTGACCAGTGGTTTTTCCTCTATGGCTTTCTTTTCAGCTGTCCTTTGTTTCAGCAGAATTTTAACGTCATCAACTACATACTTGCTCCGGTTAATTATCATCCTTGGCCTTAATTAACTTAATTAATGACATTAATATACAGTAGAGTTGGTGTACGAAGAGCAGTGTATATGATTGGTTTGGAAAAAATGCAATATAATATACCACAATAAAGTATAATCTGATACAAAATATTATAATGTAATGTAGTATAAAATAATAAAATAAATTATAATAATAATATAATATAATATAATGCAATACAATAGAATATGATGTAATGCAATACAATGTTCTATTAACATACTCCCATGAACTGAGGTTAAAATGATATCAACCAACCAACCTGTGACATTATAAAATTCGTCTGGCAGGTTGCTATTGGTTGTTGGGGCCGAATCAAGTTCAAACACCGCCACATTACGATTGATTGGCTCTCCAATTTTCACACAATCTCCTTTAGATCCCCCTAAATTGAAATTACAAGGCACATTCATTAACTAATTCATTAAGCAGGCCAATAAGAATACACGTAACGCGTATACATGATGCATGATGCATGGGAATAAAATGCAAAGAAAATAATGGGTGTGCCAATTTGATAGATAATCCTATATATATATATATATATAATTATCTTAGAAAAGAGAGTAAAAAAGAGATATAGAGCAAGAAAAAGAAATAGAAAAACGGGTATATAAGGATAGAGATAAGATAGAGAGAGAGAAAGAGAGAGAGAAAGAGATAGAAAGAAATGAATATATATATTGACAAGATTTAATGAAAACAAAGAAGGAAACAAACTATAAGCCATAATAACAATCACAATTTAAACGCGCCTTCTAATTGGTGGCATATCGTTTTTAAATGACATACATGGGAAGGTATCATCAATTCCCATCAATAACGTTATGATTTAAATATTAGAATCTAAAAACACTATATCTACCAACCATCAAATAGAGATACCACAACTCCACGTGATTTTACAACAGTCAATGAAGAGTTTAATAAATAAAGTCCAATTTAAAACCATTACTTACCTGTGTTGCTATTGGTCTCGGTGGTATTAATACTAACACTGTATGGAGAGTAGCTTTGTCAGTACACATACATATATATATATCTAGATATCTATATATGGTAAACCCAATAGGATATGTCCTCTCCCTCTCCTACGTATACCTACGTAAACCTCTTCTTATAGCCTCTTATCGCTTAGTAAGCCTCAAGTACCAATGCCCATTATATATACCCATACACAAGCAACAAATTACTTTACTTACGTCTTCTTGGGAAATTTAAACTCCTTAAAAGGCATTGCCTCCTCGTTGCTCATTGGTTCAGAGGCCAATGAAAAACCAACTATATCACCTATAGTCTGAGGTTGCTGTCTTGCTATAGGTCCTGGCCTGGTTGTCATGCGCTGTTTCTCCCAATCCATTGGTTCGAAACCTGTCTGCCAAGTTGGACAAACCAATTGAGAAAGCAAATATAAGTACACTATATATATATATATATATATATAATAGAATAAAGAAAATGATAATAGATGAAATAATCCTAAAATAGAAAAGAGATGGAGAGAAAGATAGAAAGATAATAAAATAAATTTATTTGGAGTTTTAAACGCAATGCATATATAATTGTATATGAAAATGCACAAGATGATGATAACTACATGATATGTCTATCATTCATAAAATCTAAATTTAAAGCAAACGAATTAGAAAAAGGAAATTAACCAATAAATACCAAGTATTAAAATATTAGTAACATGCATACATGTACCTGATTGGAAGAATTTGTCTGAAACGAGTCACGTGTACCACCGCCCAATGAAGTGTTTGATTGGGTATCATGTCTTAACGAAGAAGAATCATTGGTCGGTATAGGAGGTGTAGCGGTTTTTATCTCTGTGCGGGTATTGGTAGATGTAGACTTCGATAAAATCTGTTGCTGTGGCAATGGTTGGTTATCAACCACTGATTCAGCAGCCTGCACAGCAATTACTTTGTGTTCATTGGTGATTTGGTCAGCAGCTAATAGAATAGGATCCATGTCTTCCCATGGAAGGTCTGGGGAAATGATATTGGGTTACATATAAATTTAAGTATACATATATAATGGTAGTTATTGTTAAATAGTTACAGTTAATTGTATCTAAAAATAACTATTGGTGTGCACATCTATTACATTATATGCGCTAGCGTATGCATGCTTGTAAGGTAATAAAGAGAGCAAAATAATGTAGTAAACAATAACAAAGATAACTAAAAAATATTTCACTACACAATAAATATGTATTTTAAGCTATAAAAGTCTCTTATAAACTCATTTAACCAATAAAGTTATACTAACTGTCTCCATTTATGTTTTTATGTTTAAAATTGTCTTTTAAAATGTAACCATACCGGTCTGTTGGAAGGTTAAACGAACAACCGCACTCCCTTCAGTTACCCCAGTGGCCTCTATAGTAGTACTAGCTAGATCTTGAGGAGTGTGGCCATATCGTTGATTAAGAATCAAGAGGACTGGCTGTTCGTATACTTCTTTATCTTCCCTGCAAGTATGCGTGTGTAAGAGAAAGAGGCGGAAAGAGCGAGAGCGAGAGAGAGATATATATATAAATATATATATGCAACCTTGGCCCGTGGCGTCTAGTTATACAGGTCTCAACCAATTCGGGTCGGGCCTCTAAATCACAGAGAACCTTCCAAAGGAGAGTAGAAGATGATGTCACGTGATTAACTCTCTTTCCATCAGGTAATTGGATGATCTATAAATTAAGGGAGACATAGTTAACGATTATGTTGGACGTTGAATATATATTGTGAAAAAATATTGAATCCATATAACCAATTAATTACTTATTATTATCATGGTCTTATACATAGATGTATACATACATACATATATAGATCCATCTATGCTATCATACCTATAAGCACAACTACCTTCTATGCAACTTTGTGTATACAGCCAATGGGTTGACGTTGTTAAAACCCACCTACCAATGTGACATCTTGAGCTTTCCGTATAGTATCCATTTTTAGTAATTCTAACTTGGCATTATTAGGTATATTAGCCAGTCGAAGAGTGAGAGATAGATTAACTGGCTTATTTTGGAACTTGAGTGTATACTGATTGGAGGGCACCTTGATCTTGCGACATATCTATTGGTCGGATTAACATGTAAATATTATTATAGATAGGTAGAGAAAGGGTAGAGAAAGAGAATGAGATGAGGAGAGGAGATGTAGAGGCAGAAGAAACAAAATAAGATGATAACCCATACATATTCGCGCAACAACGTTATCACATTACACATATACATACACATACATACCCATAAACGCATATATACTCCTATATATAAACACACATACAGATATTCATATATATATATAGCAAGTAATAGACCCTACCTGTTCCAGTACGCTAGTTAATACAGAGTTAGGAGTTATGTTTATGGTGTGTCGGCGACCCTCCCATAAAACAGTCACAGAACCAGACATAGTAAAGGTATATACAGCTGTGTTTATGTTATGTTGTGTTACAATAGGATAGAAAAGGATATGGGTAAAGAGAGAGAGAGATATATATATATAAATGTGGGAAAGAAGAATAAGAATATATGAAATAATTAATAATAAACGGAGTGAAAAGGATATATTAGGTTTTATATGGTTTTATCTTTTTTGATAGTGTATTTCTAGAGCTTCTTCCACTCTTGATCAATATTCTTATTGAGCAATATACACTATAAAAAGAAAAGAATGATCATATTAGGCCACTCTGAGGGAATATAACATAGGTTTGGATTTCTAATACTGTATAATACGCATATGTTACCTTTGTGTTGCAGTTACATAAAACATAAAACATGTCAATTACAACTAATACCTTGGTGAATGCATTACTAATCCCTGCCTATCTTTATATATCCATGTAGTCAAGTATTCTTTTTTCTTCTTTATATTTTGTAACTTTACTTATGCGAAATCTTTTTATTATTATCCCTTTATTCCAATATTTCCAACTCTAGCATTTTCATTCCCTTTTGCTATACCCACGCTTCTTTCTCTTCCTGTATGTTGTGGCCATTTTTCTCACTTTTCTTTTATTTCATTCTATCTTTTTTTCTTACGTGCTTTCGCATCCCTTATAAATTCCGAAGATCGTTCTTACAGAATCGTACCTTACTTGACCTCAAAGTACACTCCCAAATATTAACAGGAACCGAGTTTCTAACACTCCAAAAAAAGAAAGAAAAGCTTTTTAAATAACGAAAATTACCCCGTCAAACACACCATATTATCAAATTCTTTCTGAAGACCACCCCCCCACCCGCTCTATTACTGCAAGTGATTATAGGTCTCTTATCATCTCTTTTTCCTGTTGTGATACAAATATATCCCAAAAAGCTCCTTACGATTTCCTCACCTAGATCTTTATTTATTTCTATATCTTTATCTTTACTTTAACGCTATACAACTAGAATAACTCTCTAAAAAGAGTAATAACACAATAAGACCAGTTCACTTCAAGTCACCCAAGCTTACCAAACAGAAAAATAAAGGAAAAGCTTAGCAAAGTTTTAAAATAAGCTACATACTTTGATTTCAGTAGATTTTTAACTGTAGATAAAATTTATTGACGAATAGGATGGCCCATGTTTTATCCCAAATTATATAAGCCAATGAAAATGATCCTCCCGAAAGAACCATATATACTTATCTACAAATCTATAATTAATGTTTATGTTTAAACTTGTGTCATTATTACTGATAGATAGTAATAATAATAGTAAAAATAATAGTAATAATAATAGTAATAATAATAGTAATAATAATAGTAATAATAATAGTAATAA
>NAOQ01000376.1:5943-16574 GCA_002751075.1 Ichthyophonus hoferi
TGTATGTATGTATATATGTATGTATACCTCTATACTACTATATAGCTATACCTTATGCCATTCTATGATAATATGAAACCCTAACCAAGGTAAGATACAAACGTAGTAGAATATATCATGCAGAAAACCAGGGCAAAAGATTTCCTAGGCATACTAGAATGTGAACAGAGTAAGTTATAGTGTGTATATAGTATATAGTATATAGTGTATAGTATATAGTGCATAGTGTATAATGTATAGTGTATAGTGTATAGTGTATAATGTAGTGTATATATATACGTAGTAAAAATATAAGGTATATAGTGTATAAGTTGGGTGTATAGTATAGTATAATATAGTGTAGGTCACAGATAAGGTATATACAACTTTTAATGACTTAATATTTTTATTTTTTATTTGTTTTATATGATTGGCTAATTAATTATTAATTTCTAATTATAGTATCATCTTTTATTAATACCTTGCCTATATGATTGGTGTCCCAAATTGTTATGACACCAATTATAGAACATTAAGTAGATATGTTTAGTTATTGGGATATTATTAATTGGTTAGTTAATGAATTACCAATTGTAACCCTGCAGTGTTTACTAGTGGAATTAATACAGACAAAGTTAATGACTATATCGACACGCTTATATGTAAAAAGGAACCAATCAACAAGGTAGGCATATATATGTGTGCCTATGGATGGTATTTCTATTTATATTATAGTATAGTGTCTATATATGGTGCTTATATTTCTATATTAAGGTATAGTGTTTATATATGGTGTTTATATATCTATAAAGGTATGGTGTCTATATAGTGTTTCTATATTTATATTAATGTATAGTGTCTATATATGGTATTTCTATCTATAATAGTATAGTGTCTATATATGGTATTTATATATCTATATTAAGTATAGGGTTTGTATATAGTGTCTATAAATAGTCTGCCATGGAATAGATAAAGAAAATAAGACTATTGTGTAAATAAAAAATTATAATAGAGCTACCCAATCAAAGATTTCAGTTGTGAAATAGATTTATTTTTAAACCAATCATATTAATGCAAGCCATGTGACATATACATTTCCTGTTGATACTAATTTCTGACGATCAATAGCATTGTTATAATGTCACGAATGGGTTTAAAATTTAAGTACAATATTAACCTGTCAAACTGTAGATCTTGCGATTAATCTGTCTACAGTGTCTTACCAATGGAGGGTTAAAGACAAGTGTATTGGAGGGATATCAGCATGAGATAATACAGGTAGGTAGGTATGTATTCTATATTGCCTTATGTATCCTGTTTTATCTATTTATTCTTATTGATTGAAATACCTTTATAACTCTCCAGTCATTTTCAGTTTTCCCCACCAATACATATATGATTTTTAAAACGGGTAATTCAATAAAATTAAGCCAATAGAACATAATACTATAGGTTTATAAACAGCTAGATTAAGGAGATTGCTATATTATTAACCACTTATACTCTATTTTAAAATATAAATATCCATAGACCTATGGCTATGAGAAGATAGAGACACTTTATAATTTACAGCGCTTAGGCCTAATGGGGCCAAAGATTGAGCAATACAAATACGATCACGTGCGAAAAGGATTGAATCTAGTGGTGGATGATATTGACGAGGTATGATGCTGTGTTGTGGTTTGTAGGATTGGCTTTAAGATATTTTAATGGGTGTATGCATATATGTATATGTATGTGCATAAATACCTATGTAATAGCTGATTTCACTCCTAGGGATATCTTAGTATGCATATTAAAATATTTTAAATTTAACCTTCTTATCCTCTTTTATACCCAACACATAATGAGATAATATGATTTATAATCTAACTAAAAAAAATTGTTCCTTCAGGGAAATCCTAATGATATATCATATGCCTACAGTGGCTATGCTCCAATTAGTGTACGTCTAATTGAGCACATCCAATTAAATCAAGGATGGAAGGGAATAGAATCCATTATTAAAATGTTACCAGGCCCATTGGTCAGTATGGAACAGTCAAGTGACGTTAAACCAATTGGTAGGCAGCATTTATGTATTAATATTGTTTTATTGGTTGCAGCATGCTTGCTTATGAGATTAGTGGGACAAAATAATTAGTGAATAAATTGTTGAAAATACTCTATTTACCTTTGTGGGTTAGAACGTGGATAAATTCTCCAATCAAGATTGTTGATCTCGATTAATCATTTATTGTACCTTCGAAATATGGTATGATTGTGGGCTACTGATTGTATATAATTATTCAATAAAAACTATATAAAATATAAAGATAGTAATACCAATAGAAATATACCATTAAAGTATCTTATGTAAGTGATATTAATTACTATTTATATATCTACCAATAATATCAATTGATCGGCACATTATATTAATAAGCAATCTGCAACTGAACCAATGGTTTGTAATATTGTAGCTCAAAGGGAGTTATAAATATCCTATCGTACTATCATAACCAATGATATCTCTCTCACCTACCTTATTTAAAATGCAGTCCCTGTTCCCATTGGCCCTATAAATGCTATTCCATCACCTAAGATTACCCTTGTGTATTTCATTGGTGGTGTGACATACGCTGAGATTGCGGCGATCAGATTCCTAGCCAGCCAATCAGAAGGTAAGGCTTCCTGTTGCTTGTGACATCAAAATCCTTTATATCTTACCTTATTTGGTTTATTTTCTTTTCATCGTATTGGTTTATCAAATAGTAATATTTTAGTAATCTATTTTTAGATATGCTTTCCTTTTCTCTGCCATTCTCTATTGTCCTATTTATTGTTTTTTATCTTGATTTCTTACTCATATATTTATATACCTATATTCATATCATTTTAAACTGATTTTAATACCCAATTATATATAATACTGTCTCATAGTAACCATAGTAACCCATTATTAATCCGATCGTTTCTCTTGATTAAATTAATAACAATGCCTAAGTATATAAATATATGCGTATGTGTATGTATATCTGTATGTATGTATGCATGTATGTATGCATGAATATATCTATCTATTTATCTATATATGTATGTTCCCATAATTCCATATAAAAAACCTAAGTAAGCACATACATATGCATGACTATTTACGCTATCATCAATTATATATCTCATTAAATATAATACACCCATGAAGAGCGGTTATTAAAATTAAAATAACCCCTATATATATACCCGCAGGGCATCATCAGTACTTAATCGCCACCACCGGATTGGTTAATGGGAGCACAATGCTATCAAGTTTGACCAATGACTTACCTTGTAATAGTGAGCCTATTGCAGATATGAAGCAATTATCTCTTAGCTAAAATATATCTATATTGACATATTAAGTAATATTCTATCCCATCATACCATATAAGATGATACAAACTTGCGACTGAATGCCTAATAAACAATATATCTGGATGCATAGTTTACTAGATGTTTATTAGTTTGTCTACACATGCAACAGAAGAACAGTAACTATAGGTATAAGAATTTAATCCATTAATGTTAGCCTATCAATAATCTTAAATAAAAAATAAAAAAATCAGGCGCTGAAGTAGTACAATATAGCTACATAAAAACAAAAATTAAATCGCATTGCATTGATATTGCATTGTATTATATTATATTTTATGATATTCTACTCTATTCTGTTATAGTCTATTTTAGTTTATCTTATTCTATTTTATTCTACTTTATTACATCCCTTTATACATTCTATTCGATTTTATTGGATTGCATTGAATTGCTTTGTATTGTATTATATTGTATAGTATTTTATTGCGTTGTATTGAATTATATTACATTGTATATTTTATAATTAATTAATAAGGAATTCTGAAGTATTCTGTTCAAAGTCACTGTGTCTTTGTATAATGTGTTTAGAGTTTTGACGCCTTAAAATATATTTGAAAGCCAAGTGATCTAATGCTATTGTATCCTAATGTAATTGGCTGTATGCCTGAGGCGAGTAGTGGCTTGTTTTTATTGGCGAAATTGGTATTAATTAAGATTGGTTAATTCAATATTAAATTCAAAATATATTGGTCCAAATGTGCATAAAATATTGACAGTTTCTTATTGAATGCGTCCTGAGACAAGTGTCTCGTACTCGATGGAATTGGCCAATAAATATAGCTGACGTTGTATCAACTAATAATCATTGCATGATGTGCTTGTTATTGGAACTTTGGATGAACACATCGATCCGATCGATTGGAGTTGAACGGTTGTGTAGATTGGTGCAGAGGCCTGCTATGGGATGCGCTAACCGGAACAAGCATGAAATATTTCGGACTTATTCTAATACAAAATACTATATTTGGGAGTTATAATAAGGTTCTGTTTGAAACCATGTTAATGTTTATTAAAATTCATTTTTATATAGTTAGCCTTACCATCCATCTTGTATCTACTTTTTGGTTTCTTTTTAAAATAACCAGCTTGCTATTATTGTGAGTATAGATAGTATGATATAATCTATAGGAGTAATTGACATGCATCTGTGATGGTCCTAGTGACTTTTCCTTGGGCTTCAGGGTCTTTAATTCGTTTTTGATGCTTAGAAAAAGGTTTTCTTCTAGGTACTGGAGAGTAGCTCAATCCAGTTTATTAAGAATTAGTCAGTTCTTGATATAGTCCTTTTCCTGCCTTTGGCCAATCTGTGGAGCTGGCCTATTATGGACGTTACCGCATTTATATAAATAGCATAAGTATAGTTCAGCAAAAGGTTAAAGATATTCGGACACAATAGTTACGCGAGGTAAATTGTCAGTGCAAACAGAGTGGCGCACCGGAAGCATGCTGGGCCCATAACCCTGTCGAGATACTCCTCGTTGATATCAAAAATTACTACCAGGTCCGTCGACGTTACTAAGTCAGTGTCAGTAGAAGTTGAGTCCTCAGAGCTAGAACTTGCCAAAGTTGTCTTGGAAGGAGCAGAGAGGTCTTGTAGCATGAATATTGGCCTGTTAGATACTGCCTTATAAGTAGTTTCTCTGTCTGACTCGCAAGACCCGTTGGAAAGATTAACTCGACTTAGCCTTTTCTTGCTTTAAGATATCGATAGATGGTTTTGGATGTTAGCGAAAAAGTGCAATTAGGGCTCTTTCTAGGCTTCCTTCTTTTTCTAAGCATATTATAAAATAGAGTTGGAAATATTTGATGCTATGTCTAGAAAAAGAGGGGAACTCAGAAAGAGCCCTAATTGCACTTTTTCGCTAATCCCCAAAACCATTCATCGATATCTTAAAATGAGAAGTTTAAAATGAGTTAACATTTCCACCGGTTCTAGCGAGGCAAACAGCAAAATTATGTTCTAAAGCTTTCAGTTATCTTCTCTAGTATCTACAATATAACTTCCGATTAACGGAAGGAGGAGAAGTATGCAAACTAAGCGCCGACTGCTTGACTCATTGGAATATATCCCGAGAAAGAACAACATTATTTTTTTTCCCTTTAATACACGGAGTGAAGGATGGTCTTAGTTGACTGCTCATATTACGAAGTAAAAAAGATTTTAAAGCATTTTTTCATTCATTCTTAACGAACAAAGTAGGCATTATATAGTTTTTTTGCCGATGAACTGATCTCAATGGTATTTGCATCGGGGAATAAGCAAAATAAGCCCAATGATCTTATTGCATGATCAATCAGGATTGACTTATCATTGCCAAGGAACAGTTAATATCTATTACTAGATTTAGAAGTAGTTATGGTGAAATCTTCATTTTGGAATGTGGTTCATTCAAAATGCAACAATAGGGCTGTCCGAATTCATCAATATCTAAAAAGTTACCCCAAAATAGTTAAGCACTCTCGGCGGTAGAAACAAACAAGTACAAAAGCAAACAAAACACCTAATAAAAGGGGACGCTCCATACCATATCATAATACGACTTTGATATATATTATTTCTTGGATATTATTTCTTGGAAACAGCATACTCGTCTGTTCCCTTTCTGTTTTTATTTCACTCAAATTTTCTACAAAGATATAGCAACTTTGAACAAGGACTTTTTGGACCTGGTGACAAATCCATCACCACTTCTGTTGCAACAACGTCATAATATTTACTAACAGGGACATCTTTGTAACTATCATATGAATCAATTGGAGACTCCAATTTCGGTATTTGAGGCCCTTACACATACACTTTGACCTAATAGGTTCATGCATCCTGGTAAGGACCAATAGCATAGGGCCCTGAACCCCTACAACAAACCTATTCCTAACACAAAACTTTTTATAGGTGATCCCTGCGTTGCATAAAAAATTACCTATGCATCTTTTATATCATGAACATTATATGCAGTCAAACACACTACGATATCTCCTAGTCTCATTTATTATGAGATTGGCATACCGCCAGTGGGAGAGCAGCATTTACCCGCAAATGACAACCAACATCAACAAGAAGAAACGGAGCACCCTGATAAAATGGAAGACTGACAACTTTATCAAGAAGATGTCTAGATGCTTTCCAACTAAATCTACAGGATTCCATTCATCCTTACTTGGACCTAGTATTAGAAGAATAGAAACCAGTTAGTTGCATTACACTTAGCTAGCCTAGCAATATCCAGAAGCCCATAAAAAGCTATAGTCAGTACAAAGATCATCCTACACATCTCCCATCTTGGGGAACCAGGTGTTCATTCGGATTTAAGGTCTTACAACATGTAAGGTATGTCATTTTTAATGATACATAATAATTAACTATAACACCATAAATAAAAGCATCAATGATACGACCACGGCCGATTTTATTGGTGCTCTCTCGTCCAACGAATCTGCTGAACCTACTGATCGTATAGATTCATCCCATTAACAGTCAGCACATACCATCATGATGGTAACAATCACTATGGCAAGGCCTACACAGATTATCACATTGGTCATGTCCATCAATAAAAGCATGCCAGTTAACTTGGAAACCAATCAAATCAATTCAAATGATTTAATACTGAATAATAAGGACATTTTTGCATATTATGTTCTATTATACCGTCCGGTCATATTACATTTAAACATGTAACCCAGTTAGCCAATTCAAGTCTATTCCAAGTGTGTTGTACTTCTGAAAAAAAAGTGTTGAAAAGAACCGTCAACAAAGACCGTATTAGAAATAGGATCGAGTCCGTCTTTATTATTAGCATGTTTTGTATATGAACTGCAGCCCTCCGAACAGTTTTTCTTATGAACCATTTGCATGTGAAATAGCCGTCCACTTTTATTTTCATACTTTCCCAACCTTTGTTAATTGCAGATGTTAATTTTGGTTAACGCGTACATAGCTGTGTTCTTTAATGTAAATGAGACCGATCGCAAGTTCCTTTTTGGTTAGTACAATCTTGCGAATGTTACTGGGCCCATTAAAATTCTTTCTCACTCATTTATAGCTCATTAGCCCATCCATTAATGTATGTGCTTGCATAATAAGTATCGACAAATCAATTTAGCTTGGTTTATGCAATTAACTACCGTTACTGTTTTCATTTATTATAAATTGGCATACCGCCAGTGGGAGAGCACCATCATTTACCTGCAAATAATCTGAAGGCTTTCCAACCAAATCTACAGTATTCCATTCATACTTGAGCATAGAATTGGAAGACCATAAACCAGCTGCATTACAGTTATCCAGTCTGGCAATATCCAGAAGCTCATACAAAGTTATGGTCAACACAAAGACCATTTTATACACATTCTCCCATCCTGGGGAACTCCATATTCATTCGGATTTAAGGTCTTGTAAAATATAAGTTATATCATTTTGAGCGATAATGCCAAAATCGGCCAAGGTGAATTGACCAATGTGCCATATAAGGAAACAATATGGGTATTTTATGATTGGCCCCATTTAAGTTAACATTATGCTAGTACTGGGGATAAAACAAATGTATAAAAAAACCCAAAGTCAATAAAAAAGGACTCCTGCTCACTTATATGGGGGAAAACAAGTAAAATACGACCCGCTCAAACATACGTAACATTGATAGCAAAGTACGTAGTTCTCGTAAACGCACACGAAAACACTTTGCATTTAATTTTATATATATATATATATATATATATATATAAGGTAGTGTACATAACGTTATTGTAATGTCTAATCCAATCACCATTGGCTCTCGTATACAATAGTTCCTGTTCATTGGACAAAATCAATCTAATTGGGAACGGTACATACCGCAATAATCAGTAACCAATAAGAGAGTGCTGACAACATTTATAAGAAATACCTGAATATGTTAAAAATAGAACTTCTATCACAGCAACTGAGTGATTATTACTAACAAGCAATATTAACCACTACCAGTTATACAATTGGAGATTCCGACAACTGTGGACAAGTCAATAGAACTGACACAGTTTCTGACGCATGATAATTAACTATAATATTTTTGCATATTTTTTTCTATTTTGCCGTCCTGTCATATTATATCTAACCATGTAACGACAACTCAAATCTAACCAACGGACTGTTTATTTATAATGAGCTGACTAATTCATGATTATCTATCAAAATTAAGCCAGCCAATGGTAGAGATCCTTAACTATCTAAAAAGATGCTTAAGTATCCTGTCTAAGGCAAGTCCTGATGACTTGTTTAATAATAATAAAATGTTCTAGCATATCTGTACTCCATGTATGCAAGAGGGCACGTCATTAAAACGCCCCTTAATTCAGTATTCTATTACCTTCTAAACAAATATGGGCCACAAAAACGCTCGTGTCTCTACATATTATTACCAACATTCTACAATAAATTTTATATAACATGATGGTGTTAAATGTTTTTTTGTTGGGCTACTGAGTAAGTAGTTACTCCAGCATCTCTTGGTGCGCTGGAATTATAGGGAAGGATTTTGTAAATTATGCAATTGTATAATTGCCGTTAAATACCAATAGATTAAACCAATTTATTTCCCAGACTACATATGCAATAATAATTGCTAATAATATCAAACAATCAAAGCTATATAAAAATAACCTAAATTACTTAAACATTCCTGTTTAAATTTAGAATATATTTTTCTACATCTAAATAGGTTAACAGTTAACAGGTAGGTATATTAATTCAGTAATTTTATTGAAAACATTATTATCAGTAAAAATGGAATGGAACGAGTGCATCACTATGTGATCAATTATGAACCTGAATCAATCAGGAACATAAGATTATACATATACATAGTACATGTAAAGCTATGCTACATAAAGCTTAAATACTTGGTGGTTTTCAGTCATAACAGCTAAAAAAGAAAGCTAGCTGTGATGATAGCATTCTTCATAGGTCTAAAAACGTACACAATAAAATAAAAGGAACTATCCAAATAAACCAAGTAGGTCATTCAGACCTGATCAAAAAGCATCAAAAAAAAATACCTCCTCAATATCATTGTTCATCTCAAGCCAATTAAATAATAATAGCAAAGTTAACTAATTGATCAAGATCATATTTGACCAAATATGATTTTGATCAAATGTTAATATTATTGTATTAATGACTAATCTATGGTCCTTGCATTCAATCACAATATTACCTCCATCCCAACTCCATAATTTTCCCCAATTTAAATTTGTTTATGTAACCATTCTATATTCTTTATAATTTACTGTATGTTATAGCAATCTGTGGTAGTTCTAGTGACTTAGCCACAGGTTTTGGGGTCTCCAATTGAGTGTTGTATAATAGGACTATATGTACGTGCTATGATATTGTTTAATAAATATTAAATTAATGCAAAGTTTTTGTGTGTACACAGTTATGCAAGATTTTCCTATATACCCCCGGGTGTGCCGGGGGCTACGTATATGTAAATAGCCCCTTTATTAATAAATTTTGTTTGTTTTTATACCTCGGTTTATCCCCAGTACTAATGTTCTAGTTAACATCAATATTGCCAAATTTTAATAACTTAAATGGAGCCAATCATAAATATTCATATTAACTAATTCAACTCATGATAGGTCAAAGAGATCTACTAGAATTGTCTGACCTTACCAAAATACTTAAATATTATTATGTACCTATTTAAATGGTGAACTAACTCATTTCCTCATTGATGTAATAGTGTTTATCTGCTGCATACTATGAAAAGAATCGATCTAATTATTATATGGGCTTTGGTCAAACTCTCTAACTCATCTGTGGCTAGCGATTTTGTAACTCTCTCCTATTGCTTGGATACGTTGGAGAGAGCCAAAAGAAAAAGAAAGATTGTCACCAGATTGGTGCACTCTTTGATTTTTTATTTTTTCAAACGTAACTCAAAATATTTTTGTGCATGGTTGTTCTTGTAGACGTTTCTTGATGTTTCTCTGATGTAATGGAACCGAACGGCAATATGACGTGTGTTCTTGTTCTTGAGAACAAATATCTTGTTATATGATCTTATTGCACTTGTGCTGTCTTTATAGAATGATACTCTCCCAGTGTCGGAGAAAATATACTTAGCTATAGGCTTGTCGCTCATTAAATGAATTAGATAATTCCTGATGATATTCAAAAGTGATAAACTGTATGTTAAATGTGCCCGAGTTGTTTTTACCTTGGCGTCACTTTAAAGCTGGAAATGTTGATAGTTCAAATGCAGATTTTAAGGCAG
>NAOQ01000376.1:23642-73037 GCA_002751075.1 Ichthyophonus hoferi
AACAGAACACTATATTGTACCCTACAATATAACATATGCTCTATCTCATTCACAAAAGCCCATTTGATTTTTTAGAAAAGCAATTTAAAAATAAAAATATCCATACCATAGGCTATAGACTTTTTAAAAGTTACATTCTCATGATATGCTCTTGTATTCTCGGCTAATATTTCTTTAAATGCTTGAACAGATCTAGCACTCACGGATTGAAGAACCAAAATATTTAGAGCGTTTCTAATTGGTCTATGTAGCTTGGCTTCCACTCGTTCATATTCAATAGAATTAAGACAGATTTCTATTGGTGAGTATTTATAGGTATAGTTAGATGTATGTACATAAGGAGGGAGGGAGGTAGGATAAGATGATAGTATATTTGTATGCAGTTTTTCATGTGTGGTTATAGGTGTGTTTATGGGTGTACGTATATGTGTTTTTAGAAATAGAAAAGAAAGAAAAAGAGAAAAAAATAAAAAGAAAGAGAGAACGAGGAAGGTCAGTATATATTAATAATGTACATATATAAAATGAATTTTGGTTTTATTTATTTTACAAACCCACTATGATTTGATCATATAATAGAATATAATATAGGCAGTAGTAAAAATAAAAAATCTTGAAATTTTGCAAATTTGCAATTTTCTCTATTGTTACTCTTTCGTCGGAATAGGGGTAAATTACATACAAAATAGAGATGATAAGATATAGAAAATTATATACTTATATATATATAAGTAAACGAGCAATAATCATTAAATAAAGGTTTTAAATACACGCATAGAAGGATACACTCACCAAAAGGTGTCATGTCTTCATGTATGGTCGTGACCTGTAGCCAATAGGAAGGTGGGAAAGGATAAGGAAAGGATATAATAAGCTAGTATATATGGGTATATATCACTACACACACCTAAATATGATTATATTATACGTATACCTAATCTACCTATGTACCTATACATATACCCTACCTACGTATCTACCTTTCTACTTATATAAACAACAACAACCAATCCTACCTTTATAGTAAGTATCTGCTGTGGCACACCCTCTCCATTAATAATATCAGCTGCTTTTAAAATCCTGCAATACCCAATTATATCCTTTCGTTATAACAAATTCATAACATTGGTTCATTTATAATTAATTAATTAGAGACATTAATTATAGGCAATTTAATATATGATTGACTATATTCCTCCAATAAGAAATCATAGTAGCGCAGGGATTTGAGCATGGCCCAATGGGAACAGAATGTTTTATCATTCAACTATGTACGGTATAGATCTGGATATTCAGATTGCATGATATTATAGCGTAAGATATTATATTATATTATACTATATTATATTATATAAGCCATAACCAGCTTGTGGTGAATTGGTTTACAATATAATATAAATATACAACCACTCATATTCTAATATTAAATTATAATAGCAATATTAACCTATTTCCACCTACATCATATCCACATCTCTCTGATTGGCCAGATGTAACCAATAGGTAGAGGCGTAGGCCAACCAATCCTTTCCTATTAATAGCTTCGTACTACTAGTCTCTATGAATGTACGATATAAGTTAGTATAAGTAAACATACTTATATACTTATGGGCATATATATATATATGAAAATATACATAATATCATACATACATACATACAGAGAAACCTCATATATATATATATATATATATATATATGCATACATACATACCTATTAGTATAACATCTGGTTGCGAAAACTCAGTGTTGATAGTATCTATTAATAACCGCCAATTATCAACCAAAGACCTATTAAATACAAGTGTTAAAATTTATCTAATCATCCTTAATCATTTTAAACCTTAACAATATCCAATACATTTGCAGTATTAAAACCACAGAATAACTGTCCAATAAGTACTTCAACATATTTTATTTTGTTCAATTTTTTGAAGATTTCTGATAAGACAAAATAAATTATAGTGCTTGTTTATTGGTATTTTATATTTAATGTGGTAGTTAATTCGGGCCGGTTCGGGCTGGCTCTAATGGTTTATGGATGTAAGACAAGTGGGTTGTAGCCATGCTATAACATGGTAAGAATAACTGTCTGATATATCCATATATATATATACAGTGTATGATAGTATGTACGTATGATTCTATAATAGTGTGATAGTAAGACAACATAATAATACAATAGTAGACTAGCATAATAATATATATCTAGAATGGTAATAGGCACATTAAATTTTTAAAAAAAACATTTAAAATGTATAGACGCCAAAAGAGATGAGTAATAGTATATAAGACCAAATAAAACCAGTTTTATTGGATAAAAATAAATTAACTAGTTATATATAAAAATAATACCAGTGAAACACAAGCATTATAAAACACATCGAGCCAGGGCCATATAGAAATCAAGTATATATATATCTATAGAATAATATAAAATGGGTGACCAATAATATATAGTAATTAGAATTATAACTACATAAAATAACTATGAATCAGTTGAGCAATAATAAATACACTAAGTAAAATTACATCTAATAATATAACTGATTTAACCAATTATACATCATAATTACAATTATAATTATTGATTAGTAGTTAGTAGTTAATAACAAAGAATAAATGTTAACTGATTAAAGGATTTAGACAACCTAGAGAGGTAAGTTAGGTATTTGATATGTCAATTAATCTCGAAATGGTAAATCCTGATAATCTAATTAATATTAGCCTATAACATCATTTGCCATACATGTGATAATTGCTGACTAATACACATGTTAGCTACTATAATGTACATTATACAATACAATTATTTATATCACCCAATCGTCTTACCTTACTCCACAGATAGTGGGATGGTACTTAAACCCAGCTCTCGCACACCACAAGGCTCTTGCTATGATTAGTCCACAACCAATCAATACACCGATTGTAATTATATCTACACTATATAAGGAATAGTATATGTCACGTGCCTGACGGCCAATTGGATACATTAGGCATACAAGAAGAGCAGCGTGGATGATTCGATTAACTGTTATTTTATACCTGTGCCAAGGAGGGGTGTGGGAAAATTAGAGAAGATATGATAGAATAGAATAGAATAAGGTAAGATAGGATAGGATAGTATAGTACAACACACTATATTATATATTATATTATATTATATTTACATTATATTATAAGTATTTAAGGGTATATTTGTTTTAATACATACCAACTCCTTCCATACTACATGTGCATATATATGCATATATAGTATAAAGTATGTTTCAATATAAGCTGATCAAATCCTTACAATAAAACTATGCATGGATATCGTATAAAAATGTCCCAAGATAAGTCAATAAAATATTTGTAATTACATCATAAATGTGTCTATAAAATATGTTCTAAGATTAACCAATATATTACTTAACAATCAAACCAAAAAAAAAAGGTAAAATTAAAATTACTGTCTTATTGGTTCTATTTTCATAGTATTGAAATTGATAACCGAATTACATTTTAATTTTCATATTTTAATTTACTTTGAATTTATTGTTAGTGAACCTTCGTATTTTATAAAAATGTTTACACTATAAAATATTAGATACGCCAATCAAAGACTTACAAATGATAGTCGATAAAAGAATATTGTTCAGATCCGAAACGCTTTTGGAAGATACTCTACAAGGTAGAAAATATAGGTAAGGGTATATATCGTACAAAGTACAGGGTAGCACAGAATTGTATTTTATTGTACTGTATTGCATAGGATTTTATGGTATAGTACAGTAGTGTATTATATTATATTGTATTGTATAGGATTGCATGGTATGGTATTGCATTGTATTGCATTATGTTGTATAGGATTGTATGAAATTGCATTGTATTGTATGACATTGTATTATATAGTATAGTATATGATCGTATATTATAGTATAGAATTGTATACTATTTTATTGCATTTTACAGTATGGTATTGTTTTGTATTATATCGTATTATATAGTATGTTATAGGATGGTATTGTACGGTATTTTACTGTATTGGATTGGATTGGATTGTGTTGTATTATATTATATCATTATGTAGTATTGAGATGAAACATATAATAAGAAGTATAATAAGCAACAATCAATCATTTATTCAAATAATTTTTGAATAAATGATTACACTACTTTACACCACACCACAATCAAATAAAATACTACACAATTTTTATAAATTAATTTGGACAAGTATTTACTCCAGATTACTTTATTAATCATTTTTTCAACTCACATATAATAGCAACGATCATAGAAATATACAGTATATACAGGCTTAAACTTTGTATAACAGCTAAAAGGGGAACGAAATATAATTATATTTTATAATATTACTATGCACCAATTAAAGGCCAGGCTTTATAATTTAAAATTGTTGCATATATACTGCAATAGGCAAAAGGCAATACAAAATAAGATATTAGATAGTCAATGTAGGAGTTAAAATAAATGAATAAATAAAACTTGAATAGTAAAAAGGAAAAGGTAGGTTCCTACCTCTACAGTAAAGCCAAGTTTTTGGAAGGCTGGTGGTGGACAGAGTAAACACATATACACGACTAGATAGGCTAAATAGTTTGGAGGTAAATGCATTGTGAAGTTATGATATAAAATATAGTTGCTCTATACGATTATAGCATTAAGCTATTATACTATTGTACTATTATACTATTATATTATAATACTACTATATTATTATACTACTATACTATTATACTAATACAACACTGTAGTATTGTACAGATATCATTATAGTTATAAGAATAGGCAAAATAAATAAGAAGTATTTTCCATATACATATAATATAATATATATATATATAAACTACTTATTGTTTGTTATATTCTTTATTATGCATATATTCAATATTTGAAACATCAATGTTTCTATACCTATGCATCATTTCTATATATAAACATTATTTTATATATGGAAAAGCCAGCAACCAAAATTTTACTTTTTTATAATTATTGTTTGCCAATTATATTTGGGTATTAATTGCATTTTAACGCAATCGGATTTATTAGTGGTGAGAAACATAATCTAAACGTTTACAATGCGATAACGTTCTGATGAAGTTTTTATGCGTTTGGAAAGTAATTTTAAAACTATATTATGTTTGCAATAAATTTTTTTAATGATTTCATTATTATTATTATTTATGATTAGTATAATATTACAATATTTATTAATATGCCAAATAAATTAACTATTGCACTTGCTTATAGAAGTATGTGGCAAATTTCCAGTTAATCCTAATAAAACTTTATTTGGTGTTTGCTCCTAGAGTTTTACAACAATATGCACTTCTTAGCAAGAGGTTGTTGATGTTAGTATTAATTTTTAAACCCTTAATAGAATTTTTAATAGAATATATATATATTATCACTCTTATTTTAAGTATACTGGTTTGAATATTTCTATGCTGATACTGCGATTCCGGATCGCTTACCTCGGACTAAATACGGATTATAGTAAAGATGTATTGGTTTTTAGGTTCCGCCTAGATAAAATGTAAGGAAACTAATTGGTCAATATACTTTTAAAAAAGTAGCATATACATTTCAATTGGACAATTTTATAACTCTTGGGTAGTGCAATTATTGTAGGGCCATGTTATATATTATAATTAATTAAAGAGAGGAAGATATTATTAAAATTATTAATAATTAATAAATAAAATGATAAATAGATAATTGTCATATACTGAAATATCAAAGGTATTTTGTAACTGTGTGTTAACATACTATGTGGTGGACATATTTTTGAATCATTTTATATATTATACTGCATGCATATATACATTAAATAATATAATATTATATAATGTAATATATATTTGTTTATTGCAATATATTTATCATATATTCTTGACTGATTATTTTATTCAAATTGAAAATTTATACAATATTATATATACTTCACGCCACTTACTGTACATATTGAGTATGATATAAGATGGTAATCTACGAGATATTTTGACAAAATAGTTGCAGATTACTTCTGCTTAATCCGAAATACTTAAAATATTTAACTAATATTGTAAACAAATAAAAATATAAAAATGTAATACTTTGAAAAAAAAAATACTAAAGTTTATGAAGAACAACTAATTGAAATAAATATTAGTTCGGGGTTACCTGAAACCACTAGAGACCAAATGCTGGCAATAACACATTTTTCAATCTTATCCTGATAATCCGTTTATAATATATTCCACTAAAATGGCCCTTTAACTAACTAACTTCCTTTAACTGTGCGCATAGTATGTATTAACCGATCGTGCACCAGATTGAAAGCGTTATGTACTTAAAAAACCTTATGTAGTTATATATACCTTTTTATTTTGAAAATGAGAATTCTAATTTACAAATGGGAATTTTAATCTTCAAATTAAGAATTTTAAATTTTAATATAATAATAATAGCAATAATAACAATTGTAATAATTATAATAACAGAACACATAAAATTTAAAATTCCTATTTTAAAGAGTAACATGCCTATTTTGTAGATTATGATTCTCATATTGAAGATAAAAAGGCGTAGCATTGAACTGTGACTAAGAGGTTTAATACAATGTATTGATTAGCTGAACCCCATTGAATTAATATTTGTTTGGAACCAAAGTTTCTACTCCACAATTTTCTATTATTTTTTGACTTTTTTTTTTATGCCACATAAACACATATAAAAAAAAACATACCGATAGTTAGTTTGCATAAAGCCTAGCATGCCTGTTAGTTGAGACATGTTACTACTGGTTAACAACTCTTGAAAACATTTCTGCTAGCCGATGCAAATTAATACTGATTAACATTTTTGGACATAACATTCCTGTTAACCGATTGAGGTTATTACTGGTTACCAATTCAACAATACCGATCACACAAATTGATTGCTATCAGCAAAAAGAAATCATTGGTCAAGATAAAATAATATACGTAGATTCCGAAAATGTATAACGCTTATAAGTAATAATATGCTTCAGAATTACTAATTACTTCAGAATTACCATTCTCCGTTAAGCAAAACATAAAAACCTTGTAGACATTTTGTCCATATCTCAGCAAAAAATGGCCTCTTTGCTAGTTGGGCTTGGCTTTGCTGGCGTTATTTCAGTAACCAGCGGTTGGCCTGTATCATCCTCCGAAAGCAACGCTCTACCATCACTATCAACTGAGATCTATAAACCTTCATCATCCACAGGGATTTATAAACCTTTGCCATCAACTGGGATCTATGAACCTTCGCCATCAACTGGGATTTATAAACCTTTGCCATCAACTGGGATCTACGAACCTTCGCCATCAACTGGGATCTATGAACCTTCGCCATCAACTGGGATCTATGAACCTTTGCCATCAACTGGGATCTATGAGCCTTCACCATCAACTGGGATCTATGAGCCTTCACCATCAACTGGGATCTATGAGCCTTCACCATCAACTGGGATCTATGAACCTTTGCCATCAACTGGGATCTATGAACCTTCACCATCAACTGGGATCTATGAACCTGAGTCAACAACTGATATCTATGGACCTGAACGAACAGCTGATATCTACGGACCTGAACCAACAGCTGACATCTATGAACCTGAACCCACAACTGACATCTATGAACCTAAACCCTCAACTGACATTTATGAGCCTGAGCCAACAACTGACATCTATGAACCCACAACTGACATCTATGAACCTGAGTCAACAGCTGATATCTATGGACCTGAACCAACAGCTGACATCTATGAACTTGAACCCTCAACTGACATCTATGAACCTAAACCCACAACTGACATTTATGAGCCTGAGCCAACAACTGACATCTATGAACCTAAACCAATGACTGACATCTATGAGCCTGAACCATCAACTATAAGGAACTATACGCCATCACCATCACCATCATCTGTAAAGCCCTATGAGTCATCATCTGTGAGGACTTATGACCCATCACCATCACCATCATCTCTAAGGAGTTATACGCCATCACTATCATCTGTGAAGACCTATGAACCATCACAATCACCATCATCTATAGGGACTTATAAGCCATCACCAGCACCATCATCTGTAAAGCCCTATGAGTTGTCATCTGTGAGGACTTATGACCCATCACCATCACCATCATCTCTAAGGATTTATACGCCATCACTATCATCTGTGAAGACCTATGAACCATCACCATCACCATCATCTATAGGGACTTATAAGCCATCACCAGCACCATCATCTGTGAGGACCTATAAACCAACACCTGTGAAACCAACATTTGTGAAACAATCACCTGTGAAACCATCACCTGTGAAACAATCACCTGTCAAACCAAAATCAGCACCTAAACAGAAACCAGCGCCTAGAACAGAGCCTAAACCTAGGCCCCAAAGACCAAGTAGACCAAGACCTTACAGACAAGGACCTATCCGTCACCATTGAGGACTTATGAACCATCACAATCACCATCATCTTGAATCAGCTATGTGCCATCACCCTGAGCTGTGATTTTGAGGTAACCTCCGGATTGGACGAGTCGGATTGGGTGACTTTGTCCCAACCCTGCTGATGATGATTTATTGATTAATTGATATTCTGGTAAATGATTTGAATAAATTAATTTGACCTTTAGAAACGGTAGAATAATATGTGAATACATCGGAAGGTATTTTAAATTCTAGAATATGATTTTTTGGTGACTGAACAGTGGTCTATGACTCACCTGCTCTGGTTCCTTTGTTATGGTATGAAATCTTGTATTGATAGTCATTTTGTCAAATCTAATTCTGTAAATGTCTATAAATATTATTAAAACGGGAATATTTAATAAATTTAAGTATTTATTTATATAGCTATAATAATTTATTATTCTTAGCAATTATTCTTTTACAAATGTAGCCTGGCAAATTAGTGGAATCTATAAATGTTAAATGACAATAAAAGATGATCCTATTATTAATTAATTAATTAATTTAAACTAAAGTTGTTGTTTCATTTATGTTGTGTAGACAACTATCTATATTCTGTTGAGTATTCCTATCACTTATGCATATGTCTATGTAGAATGAGTATTTTCCGTAATGACAGGAAGCTGTACCGGAATAATTGACTGCATGACTCACTACACAAAAAAAAATAACATGTTTCCTTTCTTCCACTCGCGGACCAAAGGTAGTCTTAGATAAAGACTCATACTAGGAAGTAAAAAAGACTTTATTAAATCAAATTCTAGGTCATTACTAATGAACTGAGTTTTCATTATATACTTTCTCACTTATCTGCGTATCTGTCAGTATACTCAAATATGGTCCTCACAAGTGTAGGTTGGGATTTTTAATTTAAACTATTTCTTTATTAAAAGGGGATGATTATATGTATGACTGCCTATGCTATTCCACTCCTTTCACCCGAGCTTATTCCTCAGTACCGAGAGGATACTCTTTAAACGAACCACCTATCGTAAAACAAACAAGCAATTACGGATCTATTGATCGATCTATTGATCTATGGTGAGATCCTAATCCTGAGCCGCGGGCCAATCGGTATACTAATACTGAGATTAAATATCTATTTATAAGTATCGTAATAGAATTTATGAACCGCATCTCCAATCAAACACTTTTATATAACAGTAACCAATCATATAAAGCAGTACAAGATCAGTGACTCAGTAGATCCCTTAATCGTGAAAATAAATAGTTCAAATTATTAACGTAATATTATAACACTAATAAATATATAGAAACCAATAATAAACGGTGTGTTTTCGTACAAGACCTTATAAAGTATGCAGCCCAATGCTGGTAGTAGCTAAAATATTCTAACAAGCTGTACAGACCTATGAGACAAGTACCCTATAATGCAAGTTAGGTCAAAGAATAAAGTGAGGAATAATTATGATTATGACTACCAAGAATTTTATCCCCATATACTCAAGGAAAAGAAGATATTGAAAACAACACGTTCAAATAAAAAATATGTTTTTAAGTTTTATTGATGCAAACATATTAGAATAATGATATGGAAATTATTTAATTCAATATGGTTGAATTTAAATATGCTAAGGAAGTAGGGCTATGTGTTTATGAATATATGCAATGAAAGTTTCTCTGAAAAACAAAACTAACGTATTTCTGCCAATATATTTGTTAATTGAAGCTGAGAGTGCCAAACCAGTATTAACCTTCCTATGCTGACCAATAATTTTTTTTTAACTGAACGCTCTCTTAAAGCAACATAATATAAATGTTAAAATGTTGAAGTTGTATATCTAACTAGAAACCTTCATAAAATTTCACCTAAAGTTCCTCCTTTAAGAAAATCATCCAAAGGCCACCCCCTGGGACATAAAGAAGTCTCTCCATTTCAGATCTCAATGGGGGATATGTCCCACATCTTTACTAAGCCAAGGGAGCCACCTTGTATATAGAGAAAATAGCATCTCTTGACTAACGCTTATAGTAATTCATTATTTGTAATATTTATGTCTTGGTCATGAAAACATTATAAAAGTTTATATTTATCAGCCTTTTAGATAAGTTGCCCATAGTAAAAAAATAGAAAACTATAACATAATTGCAGATATTATGAATTGAAATTAAAAAACTATTGACATTACTAGGATTTTGGGTGTTGAAATATCTTAAGTAAGAGATATAAAATTATGTTAGGTAAATACGTTCTAAAAATACAAAAACAACTTTGAAGTTTTTTAATGACAAAACTAAAAGCAAGTAAAATATAAGTTTGCATATGGGTTAAGTTGTAGTTTCTGTTGTACCCATGCTTTATAAACCAAGTGTGCATGATAACCTAAAAAACTTCTCTCTGATAGCTTCATCCCTCCATGTATAGCCTTGAGCTGATCCGAGAACAATTGCTAATGGAGCAAGATTGCTTGTCCGTGCATTTTGATGTGCATTTATGTTTTTGTGTAGGGTGAAAAACTATAATCACACAAACTAAATGTATATTCTAGAACAGCCACGACTTCAATTTAGGGTATTATGTATAGCAATTTGGTGTTAAAATACTATTATAAACAATTTTATATATTTGTATATAGTAGGGTGATTGTAATAACAAAATGTTATGCAGTTAAAATGCAGTAAAAATTAACATTTAGTCAATACTTGATCATGACTATATTGAAACAGTAAAATATAGAATCAATAATAAAATACGCTCTCTTTATCTTAAACCATTATCCTGAAAATGAAGCGTGTCAGGTGGCTGATTATAGTGTAAACGAAACCAGAGGCCTCATTTCACCACACTGATTAATTTATACCATTTTAGGCGTAGGTGATAGAGTGAGACTGAATTCAGATTCAACTGTCCATCTAATATAATATGGTATACAGGAATTAACTTCAATCTGAATCATTACTACATAGGTTTGATAGATCTTTTCTCTAGTATAGTGCATGTTAGTTAAATAACACTTAATAAGGATTAATAGCAGATAATAAAAGAATATATCTTAAATTTAATACAAATAATTAATTAATTCAGAAATCATTGTAACGTATTACTATACTAGTTACAATTGCTTTGAACAAATTGACTCAAAAACAAAAAACCACATTTGAGTACATAACAGCACATCTTTTAATCAAAAAAAGCGCATAAAGATCATGTCACTGTAGTGCTTGGTATTCCTGGCATATATAAAACACTGCCTAATAATGGCACATTCAATATACAAGGGTCCACGGGTAATATAACTCTGTGATTGATTGATTCAAATCTTGTAAAAGTTAAACTCTAATCAGCGTTTTAGGGCTTAGGGTTTATGTTTAGAAGTTAGTCATTTCGTAATTTGCCAATGCATGTATGTATGCATATGCCATAAATCTATTAACAACGTCATAATAGGAATGTTACTAAAGTAGAAATAGAATAATAGACACGTGTCTTTATTAATATACAGCTAAACCATAATCTTTTCCAATAGAAACTCAAACTGGCAATGGCTGGTAACCATAGTAGCACGTTATGTAACATGAGGTTGTCTGTTTAATTCATTGTGGGCATACTAAAGAGTGTCGTTATTCGTCATACAGATAGTTACAAGGAACTAGTCCGACCTGTAGGAGGAAAGAGGGTTAGAGATATAAGAAGGAATACCTCGTGCTCTATTATATTGGATATAGTGTTATACTGTTGTAGTATTTGTGTTTGAGTGTTATAGCGCTATAATGTATATAATTCCCCTGACGATAACATAACAAACACATCAAGAGACGTATTTCTATTTCTATGTCTTCTCCGCTCTACTATAACCATAAGATGAAAGAGAAAAAAAGATTATCAATGGGCGAGAAACAAAATATTAGCGAAGTAAATAGGTACGAAAGAGATGGAGGAATATATATATATACACTTAGTAATACATTATACTACATAAAAATCCCTACTACAACTCCACAAAATAAATTGTCGTTTTTGTTTTAAAGTACAATGCCGTTTTCCTAACCCAGTCTGAACATCAAAAAATATATCCAAAAACCCTATAATCTGCTCCTACATAGTAGTATTCTAGATCTTTTTATGTTACGCTATGAAATACTATATGTATTCTATTAATAGGTTTAATAGAGTGCGTCTAAATTGTTCTGAATATAATCAGGCAATATCTATAACTAGGAATTGTGTATGACAGAATAGTATATGCTCTGCTCTGCTATGATACAACATGATATAATATGACATGATATGATAGTATAAGAAAATAAAAGAGATGACAGTGGTTTGTAAGATTATATTAAAATATCAATTTGAAATTCCTTGCCTACATTTCTAAAAGGTGCGCTAAAGCAAATGAAATAGCCTGTATATAAATACTAAAATCATAGTAATTTTTTCCGAGTTATATATATATATATATATGCAAGATAATATAAAACCATCGTTTCAAAATTTCCTGCCAATATTTTAAAATGTGCAAGCGCCAATGCAATAGCTTGTCTGTCTATAGCTTAAATACTTACCCTATCACCTAGTTTTCCTTTGACAAACTCTTTGGTATGGTCACAGTCCTCTAATATATAAATGATTTCTCCTCTTTTAAAGCTTAACTGTTGGTCATTACTGGCTGTATAGTCATAAAGTGCCATTTGGCTTTTGACTGTATAGAATTGGAGGATGGTTAATAAGTAGGCTATAGTGTATGTGTCAATTATACCTACATATCAATATAGATATGATATAAATATATATGAATATCTATATATCTATATATATAATATTCCTAATATGGAAAAAAGTAATTATATAAACATTGAGAAACCAATCAAATTGAGGTTTTAATATTATCCTATAATTAATGCTATGATGTTTCAATTACATCACTGTTGTAACTCATCATTTATCCTATCCATCTATTTGCTGCAATATACATAAACATTGCTATAAGGGTTTCTGTTTTACATTAATCACAATTTAAAAACATATTATTTTGGTGGCGACTTAGCATGAAAAGTAGGAAATAAATAAAATTATAGTTTCATCATTTACAGCGAATCATTTGTATATAAATCCCACTGAAAATTACAGTATATATACAAATAAATAATATATACTAAATACCTCACTGTAAATTCACGTTGGAGCCCCCTCTCTATTAAGTTATTACAACAGCTCTAATCATTGCCTTTGTTCTATCCATTAAGTAATGCAATAATTAATATACACATATAGTTATAAGGTTTTTCCGTTTACACTCGCCGCAATTTTAAAATAATACTATTATTCGGGTAAGATGGCTATAAAAATACGCTCTTTCTCTAGACAATAACATAAAATATCCTCAACTCCATATTTTATGACATATTTAGAATAAAATAGTACTATTGTTAGATACAGAATATTATTGGTTATCTATCATCAAAGGTTATGGGAATTGCATGATTTTACTTACGTTTGTATAATAGCTTATGTTCAGTCCTACTACAATATTATATTACACTATAATAATCTATGTACCCTATAATGCCATATTATACTATAATAATCTATATACCCATAACAATATAATCACATGTATACTCTAGAATAACTTACTATCTTTTTATTACGTACTTTATACTCGACACTTTACTCTATAATATACACTCTACTCTATACTACATACCATCCATGAAATATATAAGTTAATGTTACCATGCATAACACAATAAACCGCAGGCACTATAATAACGTTAAATACAAAATATTACTTAGCTATAAAATATAATTAAAATAATCTAACCAGATAGATAATATAATATAATATAATAAAACATAATACCATAACCATACAATACATACGTGGATCGAGGGGTATAGCGTCAAAAGTATTCTCCAGATTGTTAAATCCCGTAGTTGGAGCAATGTCCACGTCAGGGGTATGATTAAATGCAAGAGATTTTTCAGGAATTTCATCGCTAGATGGTGAAAAGGACTGGTGTTCATAGGTACCGTTAGAATCTATTAAGATACTTGGCTTGCTGTAATTAATGTATACATTTTTATATGTACATATTAATATGTGGTTGTATGTATATGTATACAATACAATATACAATACCATAAGTATATAAATAGGTTTATATAGTCACAATAACTATATGCACATGTTCGTATATATACCATAAACATAGGTAATATATATATATATGATAGCAATACAACTAAAACTAAGAATGATAATCATCAATAGCTAATTCGTTTTATATAACCAAAAATTGATGTGACCTCCAGTTTACAGTTTCTTAGTTTGTATGTTGGTAATATATACATCAGTACTTAGACGATTAAGTGTTTACTATGAGTTTATTGTATCTATATGTTATAAGAGATGAAGTAGAATGAATTGACCCGGCCCGACCCCAATCCATCCAGCAATAAAAAGCAATTAATAATTTTGATATGCATGCATCGGCAATGATTAGCTTTTAAAGGTCCAATCATCCTTTTCTCTCAATCCCAGTAAAAATATTTACCGTCTGGCTCCCGGCAGGTAAGGAAGGTCGTGGTGAAACCTCAAGTACTCGTGTACGTGGATCGTTTCCCATTACCCGATTTGGGTCAAACGGTTCATAAACGGGCACTTGTAGTGGCATGCCTGGCCCATGATTCTGATATTCCACCAATAGAAATTTAATATTATAATGAGCAATTAAGGATATTGTTATTGATTGGATGTCAGGAATCAAATAATTTTATTTAATTAAAAAAACTGCTAATTATCATTTTAGGTCTTGTCCACATGTTATGACAAATAAAAAAATGGTGACGCAACCCGAATCGACCCGAGTAAACATAAGTCATAAAGAAGAAAATGAAATGCATGTGTATATTGAAACATTAAGCCCAGGAAAATATGAAAGATCAGATAATGCAAATAGGAAATAATAATATACTACAATAAATTAAAGCTTTCAAAAAAATTAACATTTAAATATTTTTCTATAGAACAAATAGGGAGGGACATTGCATAGGTAAGAAAAACGTATTGAGGAAAATGAAGATTTGAAAAGACATCATAAAAATCGGAAATAATAATAAAACAATAAATTTAAAATTTAAAATTAAAATATCTTTTAAAAATGTGATATAGTATAGGTAGAAAGAATATTTTAAAAAAACCAATAAGAATCCGAGAAAGGGGAATATATAGTGAGGGGACAGCAAATAAACAACAGGAAGTGTAGTTTAGATGGATGAGGAGGTTTTGATTAGTACTTTAAAAATGTGTATGTACCAGGGCTCCTTTATAAGGTGATCTATTACTATGGGGAATTTAATAAAGTATTACTAGTGGTAGTGGTAACTAGGGGGAGGGTGGTATGTGTAGGTAAACATATATATATCATACCTTTGAATATGTAACCTCGTCATTCATTGGATCCATAGCCGAGATTAATTCAAAATAACTCTCTTGCATAGCTTTAAATCTAATGGAGGTAGTATAAATTAGTTCATATCGTAAAGTATAATATAGTATAGCACAATGTAATATATAACATAGCATAACATAACAAAATATAATACAATAGGAAATAACATAACATAGCATAACAAAATATAATATATCATACTACAATATAACATACCTGATACACATAGATATAGAAAACCATATATTGTATAGGTAAACCTACTTTGGTTCATTAGATATATTTGTGATGGAGTAACACTTGATGATTGCCTCAACATAGAGTTCATTCCTCCTGACCATATATCTCTATAGATAAAGAGAAAATATATATAGTTAGCATAGGTGTAGGTATATGTACATGTATTTGTAATTTCCCATTACTATATGTATGTATAATGCTATGTATGTACGATAGTATTTATGATGGCATATATGATAGTATGATAGCAGTATAGTATAGTAGTAGTATAGTAGCATAGTATGGTAACAATTGAGTATGATAATAGTATAGCAGTTTAGTATAAAGTAATCAAGTACAATAGTAGTATAGTAGTATAGTAATCCTGTCCGTACTAGCTTACCTCACACTTCGAGTATTCTAACATCATTTCCCTCCTATATAGTGGTACATATTGTTCCAATTGTGCTAGCGCATTCTGATAGGCCTGTCTCTCCAAGTTACCACCAATAGACTGCAAGGTAATAGATTGGATCAGTGTCATGGTTATTAAATTAGCATTATGTTATATTAATATTAAAATATATGTTAAAATATGAGGCAGAGAAGAAATATGGGATTGGACATAGAAACGCATAAAATTTATTTTAAAACAATAAATGGAGGCATGAACATCAAATTGACGCAGATAATTAAATTTTAAATTTTATTTTCTTTTGTCTATATGTGGGATTCCATAATATTTTAATTGCCATTTCTTATTGAGATAAGCATTTTTATAAACATAGTCACCTAATTAGCAATGGCCAAATCGAGACCTACCCATATTAGGCCACCAAGACGTCATTGGAATATAAAAATACGCAAAGGTATATATATTCAATATACTTTAAAGGATATAATCATCGGATAGATATGCAATCCTCATACTACCCTCAGACATTACTATACCTACAGGTGATAGCAATATTTCAGGATAATTTTAAATAAGACATTTTAATGGTTAACGTTTGGATTTGATCTTATAACTTAATATTATCGGATATGGTAAGAATTAATCATCAATAAATTGCTGAGATTAAAAATGATCTTCAATGATTACAAAGATTGGCCATAAATTTTATGTTGATAGTTTTGTAATGCTATATAAGCTCTCGCTTTTTCTGATATAATCAAATCGAATCAAGCCATGGCCCGACCCAAACCTTTTAATTAATAATAAATTAGAATCAATAGATTTAATAGTAAAGATTTGTGATAGAATCCTGGGACCGAAATGTATAATTGTCTGGAATAAAATATAACTAAAGGTGTATCCTTATCTGGTTACTGTATCATATGTAATGGTCCTTTTTAACCTATAAATTTTTACTTTAAATTTTAAAAATACACATTAAAATTTAAAATGAAACATGGAATTCTAATCATATGAGAGATATAGGCCCAACCAATAGATAGATCAATAAGAATCCAATAAAATATAGAGAAAAAACCAGAAGAGTCAATGATAAAAGTAGTAAAAAAAGAAAAAGAAAAAAAAGACCAAAATTGATTAGCCCATTAAATTAACTAAAATTATTACACAAGAATTTACAAAAGCAATTACAATTTTTTCTTAACACTATCAGTAAACATCGTCCTTACCAAATCATTTGCAGCAATTCTATTTCCATTTTCAGTTACGGTTTTTGTTATGAGTGCACAAGCAGCGTGGTACACTTTCCGTGCCTCTAGGAGATTTCGGGTAAGGTCTTTCCATTCTTGCTGTACAGTCATAAAATTCTTTTCAATTCTTTTTATTTCCTGTGGGAATAGATAGATAGAGATAAAGATAAGAATAAGTTGGGATTTAAGTATGGGAGTTGAATGGTTTTTTTAAGAAGGGGAACGTATGTAATGTTATGTGGCTTTGTATGTGTACGTATATGTATATGTATATATAGGTAGGTGTAAAGGTGCATGTGTGTATATGTGTATGTATATCATATATATAGTAAGTATATGCAATGAGAAACAAGTTCGGACATAAAAGGCTTCTATTTGCTACTATAGACTAACATATTATAGGGGTTTTCAATTTAGATGATAAATTTCGCGATCAAAATTACAACCTTCCCAATTAAAAATATAATCTACCAATCAAAACTATATTTTTCCCAATCAAAATGATATAAACAATTCTCGATCAAAAGGAGAACATATGTATATGTAAATATTTTCTGAGTTATTCTTTTCATTTTAAAGGAATTATAATCTCTTGAAAATTATATTACAGATTACAGATAACAAGAAAAATAATTAACCAATAGTTTTTTATAATAATAAAAGACAAAAAATTCAATTTATTTGTTCTCCTTTTGATCGAGAAAAATCTATTTTTGATCGTGAAACCTACCATTTAGATTGAATACATATATATGTCCCATGCAAGTCACAGCTTAAAGAATACAAACATGTGTAATAGGTGGGACAATAAACGGGAAGATTATTAAATACAGGAATGTTACCAAAAAGAAAGAGAAAAATAATAAAAAGATTTTTAAAAAAAAAATTTAAAAAAAAAGTTAACAATAAAATTCAAAATTTCAAAATGTTTTTAAAAACTAGAGCATAGCCTTAAAACAAAATGTTTGGAATATGAATAAACAGAAAACCTCGAACGGGAATATTACAGGTTCAATGTCTATGTATATATTATATTATTCTATTATGCAAGTATGCTTCCCTTTCTAACTATTGTCATTAAGTATACTAAAATATACATATGCTTGCGTATATATATGTATCCCTGACTATACACCAGATAACTTCCTTTTAAATAATCTTTTATTCTGTGAGCTGTGCGTAGATGTATATACATGCAGTGAACATACCTTATAGCCAAAGGGAAACACGCTTTCATAGAGTTCATTCTTTGCTGCCAATACATCTTCTTCAGCAACTGACAACACATAGAATGTTAGAGTATGTACAAATGTATGTAGGTAGATAGGTAGGCATGCATATATATAGGTAGGTAGGTAGGTATGGATGCATACATGTATAATAGTATGTATGATAATAAGATAATGTGGCAATATGTATGGGCACATTACCTTACACAAATATATAGAATTAAAATATATCTTAAATCATATCGTAAATAAATCCAGTCTATATAGCCATGTCTATTATATTTTAAAAGTTTACAATTAACTATAAAGCTTATTTTAAAAGATAATGTATATATGTATGTACGCAATCATTCTTACTTCTTTTAGAGACAATTTTCATTGCACCGATGTGACAATTTAAAATTGATTAACAATAATATAGGGCCGATATAATAACATAAATACAATCTAATTAGTAAAAAAGGGGGTAATATATGTGTAAAATGCGACCAATCCGCTGTGAGTGGATATGTGTATATGTATGTATATGTATGTATATAAATGTACATATGTATGCGTGTGTTGTGTGCTTCTTACCGGATATTAATCTGTTTGCTATTGTACTATGCAGCTCTGCCTGCTCTTTCGACTGCTGTACAAATGATATATACCCTGCAGCCGTAGTTCCCACAACTACCGTGTATGATTGGTTAGTATAAATAGATAAGATACTCAAAGAGAAATTAATCATAATATAAAGACTATTATCATATATACCACATAATATTATACATACATAAATAGATAGATAGATAGATACATGCAAACATATATATATATATATACATTCATACACACATAAATATATATATACATACAAATATAGATACATAGATACCTAAATACATAGATAGATATATACATTAATACATATATATCAAAATATATATAACCATAGATTTATAAAAATAACAAAAATAAAAAATAAAAATAAGAGGGATTGAAAGAACAACCTATATGTATATCGATAAGTGCTATCTACCAATGAAAGAAAAGCAATTAAAAAGATAACTGTTGTATAAATAACATAAAATTGTATATGGAAGGATAGATATGAAGGACATAACTGGATATATACACAAATAGATATATGTAGATAATTATTTTAGGATTGCTATTTCCAAGTGTTGAGTTAAGTAAGCAATGTAGGATAGGCTAAATCTATAATTTTATTTCAATAAAAATATATGATATATTTAGATGGTTTTTTACATATATATATATATACTCATAGATGCAAACCTACAGGTTTGCATGGAATGTACCCTTATATATAGTATAATAGTATGTGTGCGACTAAAGCAATATAATAGCATAGTAGCATAATAGTATAATCAAGTAATTCATATACCAAGACAGATAAAGAAATATATATAACCGATATACAGCTATACCAATAAAGATATGTGGAGCCAATTAGAGCGAGATATAAATTTCAATAATTTTAGTAGACCAATGGAAACACACTCATAAGATTAGCCTCATGACCATCCCATCTCTCTGCCCATTTCTTCAGCATGTCAGCATGCGCCTGTTCTATATTAGCTCGTTCCTTAATCATCTGAGAACGAGTCAGTAGAAGGTTTTAAATTTTAAGTTTGCATTAAAGCATATATGATTATATTTATATATCTACTGAGTATCATTGAGTGGTACTACTTTATACTGACTCATTACTTGGTCATTCCAACACCAACTATTGTTAGGTTTTAAATATGAAATTGTGTTTAAATATATATATGTCTAAATGGCATTGATCTATACATGGTCACCAATAGATTATTTGACTTCAAAATGCTTTGTAAAACACTTAAAACTTTTTAAAGTAATACAGTCGTAGGTCCTGCTAATCTTAACACCAATCAATATTTAGTCACATTCTAATCGCTTTGGGTCTGCTTATCATGATTCTATTTGACAACCAGGAAGCATATGTATATGCCACATGGATATCAGGTATGCTTGTGTGCTTTTCAATATATACCTCTCTCTCTATATATATACCATAATAAGTGTGAAATTTATGTGCTAGACACGCATATAAGCATGTATATATGGTAGAATCAGAGTACGGCACTATGTATGTATGTATGTATTATGTATGTATGTATGTATGTATGTATGTATGTATGTATGTATGTATGTATGTATGTATGTATGTATGCATGTATATAAGTATGCATATATGCCTGCATGTATATATGATGGTAAAAATATGTGCCTGTATATATGTATATAATACATTACCATGGCTAAATCATCATACGAATTTGCAGCAAGCTCTAGCCTTTTGACAGCTAATTTGTAATTTCCTAGATCCCAAAAATTGGCATCTTCTGCGACATCATTTAACCACATGTTTCTTGTAGTGTATAATAGAGTATAATAGATGTAATAATGTGATTATATTATTTACTTACAGTAAAAATACCCTAATATTATAATAGGTGTTACACCGGTAGTTAGATTTAAATTTAAATTTAAGAATGAAGGCAGGAAATAAAAGTATATTATTATTTATATCCAAAAAAAAAATTATAATTTCCACCAGCTATGCAAGTATTCTGTTTTATAATTGTTGCTATAGTATGTTTCTGATTATCCCTTTATTATTTTACTATATTGTTAACCGGGTAATAACCTTAAAAAAGGGTCAATAATGTACGTAAAGCAATAAATGTACGGTTATAATGTAATAATAATTGAACATAAACATAATATACCATACCATCAGATCTTATGAAACATAGTCAACTATATCTGGGAGTGAGTATATCTATCCAACAAAGGTGTGGATAACTTTTCAAGATGGGAATTATTATATGTATTATTAATCATAATACATTTTGTTTTTACTTTTTTTTTTATTGTTACTATTATTTCTATTGTTATTGCTATTATATTTTATTTTATTTTTCAATTAATGATATTTTTTAAGTTGATTTTAGTTAGTTGTATATATTGAAATGAAAGAAAGGAATTTTTCTGGCTTTTGTTGAGAGGGTGAGAGCTAAGGGCGAATGTGATTTATACAAATATAGCTGCAATACAAAACAAATTTTGCTTATAATTTGGAAAAAAAAAAATTTATTCTTTATAAAATTAAAATTTTCAAATTAAATTATTATATTTTTAATTTATATAGATACTCTATTAGTTGTTATGAAGCTACTACTTGTAAATATGATGAACCCCCTCAAAATCCATCACTCAAGAAAAATTCTCTCATTTCAATTCTCAATATTTTATGCTTATTGTAAAATGTGACTACTTAAACAGTAATATATATTGTATACATATTATTGCAATATATATATATATATATATATTATCCGTAATAAATTTAATTATTATAATACCAGCTGCTATACTAAGGCATTACTTGAGAAGATTATTAAAATTTAAAAATTAGTTAACTCAGTGAGTCAATTGACTCGTATGCCAAATTTCCTTAAAACGTTATTGACCGATAATTGTTGTCTGAGTTTACTGAGCCATAACTATAAATATATATATTTTTCCCCAATCAGAGACTAACAAACAAATACCATTGTATGTGATAAAAATAGGACTAACTAATTGCAATAAATAGTATATTCTTTATTAGCTTTCTAGTAATTTATATTTATAGGTTATATGTAAATATTAATTTTTTTAAAAAAAAATGCAGTATTAAACCATAAAAATTAATTTAACCTTTCTAATGCATTTTTAAAATTATTGTTCAGAAGGCATGGAATGTGTGTGATTCTATTATTAATTATGTATTGGCGAATAAATACAAAGCAATTCAATTAGAATCTATCTATAGATGACTATGATGTACGCCCTTCTCTCTCGGGAAGCTTTCTAAGTGTAAAGGCCACTCATAATTGCACATACATGTAAAGTAAGTAAGTTCCTAAATGTCCTACGTCGTTTCCTATAGGCTGACTAGATATTCCACTGCTTTTTGACTTACAGCACGTTCACAAATGTTCAACTTAACAGATTTATTTATACAATACCTACTAGGGAGTTACTAATTATGAGACCAACTTTATTCTGTGAAATTGCAATGGCGCATTTAATCGGTTATAATTTATTTGATAATACCTGCCACTTAGACAGCTGTAGTAATCCTAATGCCAATGCATGCGAACAATTGTGTCTTCTTGAAGGATTGTAATTGTAGATAGAATACTTTTCATGCAGGCTTATATATATTATTTTAGTGGGCTTTCTATATTTTAAACTTATACTAGTAATTTTATTAACCATCGACTGAGCATAAAATAAATTTTATTTTCTTAGTATTGCTTTTCAGTTTATGCGGGGCAATTTCTTGGAATAAACCCGGTGATTTTACGAGACCAATGAATATAAGATTAGCTTGCTTTTCACTAGGGACATGGTGATTGGAAGGCAAAATGATTAATCTGCGGTTATTGAAAATAAAAAAATATCCTCCAATCATAGTTTGATGTTCTATGCAACAGGCTGATCAATAAAGATCACCGACCAATATTTGATCTTATAAATCTAACGTTCAATTATATTTTCCGTGTATGGTAACTTTTACCCGAAATTCTTTTGCAGGGAAAGCATGCTAATTCAGTAATTTATTAGTCGTCTTGGTTCCTTTTATGCATTTTCCGATCTTTGTTTAAGGTGATACAAGCAATAGCCTAAATAGGACCGATCATAAAAAACTCTTATTGGCTAATACAATTAATGACAGATCATCGAGCCCACTAGGATTGTCTGATCTTATCTCAATACTGTTGCTATACTATCATGTCCTTATTTGGATAGCTCGCTCTTGTATAATAAATAAAGGGAATAAGCTGTAACGAAAAACATTGAACGCTTTCATTCCAACATTAGCATTAGCCAATAAGCATATATATGACCGTTTCTATTGTAGACCAAAATATGGAACACAGTTACACTGACATCCGCTATAAACTATAAACTAGGGTTGCGAAAAGGTTAAAAGGAAAAAAAAGACACCAATAAAGACACATTAGAGCAGTCGATATGCGACAATAATCTATTCCAGAATTGCCTTGGTAAGATAACTAATAGCACTGTATGTTACAAGCAAACATTTCTGCTTTTGAAGAGTATTAGAAATAAGTAGAGGCAGGCTTAGATTGCGCTACTTATTTTTTCAGACTACATATGCAATAGTAATTACTAGCAATATTAAATGATTGTAACTGTATAAGAAATATCCAAAATAAATAAATATTCATTTTTTAGCAAGGTGGTTTACCACTTACACTTATTGAGATTAGCATTTCTGATTGGAAATCACAATGACGGTGATTACGTTATTTACTATGATTACCAATTATATCACGCAATCTAATGATTCCCAAGGTCTCTATGATTTCCGAGGGCAAAAAGCAATTGGAATAATATAACTTGCATGGTGTTCTGGCATGGAACATATAGTAGCTTATTTTTATATAAATATATATATTGTTATAGTCTTAACGTTTTTGCATAGTATTTAGATAACAAATAGTGGTTTTATCTTGCGTAACTTGATTGGATAGAAGATAGAACCTAATCAGTGAAAACATAGATTACACAATGAAGTGGCATCTAAATCAATCAGGAACGAGCAATCATATGTTATACAAATGTAAGTCTTGCTATCACGGATGAAACTCTTTGCAGCTTTCTAGTTACAGGTATAAAAGAAAGTTAGATATGTTGGCCTTTTTTAGGGTTCTAAAAACATCTACGATTAGGAAGTACCAACCATTAGGTTAACCTACCGAAAATATCAAAACCAATAAACTAACTTTATCGGTAGGCACCTAATCGGAGACGTAAACCAACCATATTTCTCTACGAGACTTTTAGAACTGGATTATGATCCAAAGAAACAGTAAGGTTGTCCAGAAGAAGAAAGAACCACCTATACTAACATATATTCATAAGGAACACACATCCATACTTCAAATCACAAGTGCTGCTGATAATGAAAAAATACATCTTTGCTGGTACTGTAGACTCCAAAAGGCTTAGAATTGGAGTATGCACAACAGAGGTGAACCTCAATTTCTATTCAATGAGCTGATTTCAACTCAATAACTAATTTACCTTACATTAATGAGCTAGTTCTGCCTCTACGACTCGGTCCACCACTGCTGATTCAGTCTGTGTCAGATCCTGCTTCTAATAATAATGTATAGTGACTGATTTAATAAATAATATTAGGGTGTATTGGGACCCACTATAACATAAGTAGTCAGAACCACAAACAGTCATGTTCAAAGTATAAACCTAGTTAGAACTACAAGGCTTCAATCCTAATAATCATATGAAAATAAAATATTAAAATAAATGAACATAATTATAGGTTACTATATCAAATATTACTATATCTGCAACAGGGACAAACTAACTAGTTATAATTATCTAATTAATTAAGGCAGGGTTCTGAAGTATTAAACTATATAAAATGCTACTTTTAGGAGGTATAAATGGGTTTGGTCTGAGACAGATTGGGGACTCTTGATTCAACAGTAACTCGAAATAAAGACTATGCCGAGTTTATCCTGAATTGTTTCTGCATGTAATAGTCGATTGTCACCTTGAACATGAGCGAGATATTTACTGTACGGGCTAAAATCGACAAGTTTTTCATAACACAGTCTAGTATTTTGCCCCTAACCATGGATTTTATTAAGAACATATTATGTATACCACTCCAAGCCTATCTTAACAAAAAACAATAAAGGCTGGGTATGTATTAAATATGTATACTATATTACGCACTATATATATATATATATATATATATATATACCCTTTATATACAGTGCATATTTGCATAGTTAGCTTTAGTTAAGCCGAATAGCACTAAATAGCCACTCAATCATCTCTATCTAAAAATAATTATACTCTATTGATGCTTTGTCATTCCCTCTATGGTGCAGGAGCATACATACATCAACCTTATGGCAGTCCTAATGTATTTGTCAAGAGTTATGTCCCAATCTACACGCTATATGGCGAGTAGTTCTATAAGATTGCTTATTATTTTCAAAGCATGCATAATGGGAATCCAAATGAACTTTCAAAGGGGGATAATCAGCTTTTCCTCCAAGCTCTCTCACCCTTTTAACTAAGGCAATTCCTTCCGATCGTATTTTTAATAGTTCTATTGCAGCTTCTTCTCTCTGGGTACGTAGCCAAGCAATATATCGCACTGTAGCAATAAGTATTGTTATACAAGATGCTCTAGGGTTTCTCGCGACTACTGGCACTATTGCCCTCAAGCCATCTTGAGCCGATCTAAGATCTAACCGTCGCTTTCGTTCAAACAAATTATGTGCCATTCTTATATTAACGGCTTTGGTTGTATCCACTTGCAATGGCATATCGTTAGTCAATTTAACCCGTTTAGTACTTGAAGGTATGTGTTCATTTGAAGGAGACTCGGATAACTTCTCTATATGTCCAGTAGTTGCGGTGGTTGTGGTAGTTGGTAATGATTGTGCCATCCTGTGAAGGGTGAGAGAGGCTCGTAGGGCGGTGGCCATGTCTTGCACGCTATCTACTGTCACTACATCTATATCCTCTTCATCTTCTATAAAAATAAAATGAATAAATAGTTAAGTTTTGTTCATATACAGGATTACACAGATTTACAACAATCAATAGGTAATATTGAATTTTGTGAGTGAAAATCAGCAATAAAGTTGAAACGAGGGATTAGCGTAATATATAATATAGAATACATAATACGCTTAATACACTAACATAAATATATAGAGACATCAAAGGTAATCAAAAAGTATTTTCTAATTAATAGTACAAAATATGGCAAAAGCATATAGAGACGTATTATTTATTATACATAGATATGTCTTGCATGGATAAATTACATAGATATATTTTGTAATTTAATGCTATAATATACTCAAGTTTAATGTCCGCAGATTCATTACTCAACATATTCGCTGCTTCTTGTTTGTTTATTTCCATATCTTTTTAATCTCTTTAGATTTTCCTTTCAAGAAATAGAATTTTAATTTCCATCATTAACTAATCATCATTAACCAATCATACATTCTCATTATATCCCCATTCTCTTGTATGTTTTATTATACTGTATACTATACTATTATCAATTGCTTTAACTGTATTATATATATATATATTATTATGCTTTCTTCTAATCAAAGACATTAAATTTAAATTTCCATCCCAACCCAATCATGCATTCCCATTATATCCCCCATCCCCTTGTATGCTTTCGTATTCTCTCTTCTACTTACCATACTTATGTAATCCCCTTATATATCAGACATATCTTACAGTAGCATACAAATTTATTAATACTAACCAATTAGCACTTACCTAGTTCCGTAGCATCCTTGTTCAACTTAACTACCTGTCCAATCAGTGCTTGACTGGGTACAAAATCATTGATCCCTACCGCATCATCCACTCTTACTGTATTTTTAGCCATATCCATCCCAGACATAGTCTGATCAAATGAATGAAAGACTTTGTGTGGTTCTATACCCATTGGTAGGGAATCATAAATGTGTTTGTCGCAAGACCAAGAACAACCTGAAACATCCGTACAGTCCTCGTTTGACCCACTAGAACATGAACACTCTGTAAAATATTCGATCGATTCACAATCAGTATTAGTGGTTGAGGCTCCACTATCAGACGTACAGCTAGGTGGACTAAGAGGCACGCTTGTAAAGGGAACCAATTGAGCGATAGATAATGGTGCAAGAGGGAGGGAGGGCGCCTTTTCCGGGTTATTGCAGGTCGCCCAGAGACTACTTAATGTACGGGAAGCACTGCATTCCTTGTATTTACACTGTATTCATTAATAGAGGTGTGAGGAAGTGGGGGGGGGGGGGGCGAAATATGCTTAGTTTATATATAAATTGGTAAAGGGAACAAACAATTTAAATGGTTACTTGTGTGTGTACAGGATATATACAGGTACTTAAGAGCATATATTTATACATCATATATACATATATATAACTATATCTATAATTGTTGTGAAAAATGTATGGAAAGCGCTAAGAAATAGTTTCAATATAATATAATCGTATAGTAGCATAATAGTACCATAGAATGATACTATAATATAGAAAAGGTACAAGCACACCTCCGCCGTTTTATCACTCATAAATAGCCATCGTTAAAATTAATTATTGATATATTAAGCACAAAGAATCACTTGTCCAAAACTTCATGTTGTAATATTTTCATCACTGACCCTTAATTACCTCTGTTGGTGTACAATGTACACCATTATCATGCCTTAATATACCCAACTCCTTCTTAACACAACAACATTCGGTCGAAAGTTTATCACCTCTCGTTGCTTCTGCAGCTTTCTCGACAGGATTTGGTACTAAAAACTCACCAAGACCAAGATCTTCCTCCAATACAACATCATCTACTAATGGGTTCTCTGGAAAGTCATCCAACCCACATAAATCTTTTTGCCTCTCCTCGACGATATCAAACTCACATACAGGCCAACTTTCCTTCCATGGTTGTGTAAAGTAGGATAGGTTAGGACCCAACAGTGGTGTACAGTTTGCCGAAGGGCTCTGTCCTGTTTTCATGTTATAGTTCCGAGCCCTGTACTTAGGAAGGAGTTACTATAGTTACTATGTATATTAACTGTTGACCTCAATTACTAAGACTAATAATTGTACCAATTACTATTAACCGGATATTTGCATATATATTTATTGCCACATTGTTATGTACATAAATAATTCACTAATTTGATAGTTAGCTATTATTGCCTCTTCGTACCGCGCAAAAAAAAATAAAAAAATAAAGTCGCAAGCAAGCTAAATAAACACTATAAACATAAAAAATAATAAGCAAACAAAAAAAAAATATTCAGAAATATACAGAAGAATTCAACTAGACAACCTAAACCAACACTCATCTAGCTGCATAAATATATAAATATATAATTATAATTGCGTTGTTATTATATATTATCCTAGGCTGAGAATAATTGCATTATTATTCTAGGTATTATTAAGCCATTTACTTACAGGTAAATAAGCTTGTACATGTGCCTATCATAATCAGCCTAGGAATATTTCCACTAATCAAACTAATTCCCAGGATAATCTGAGTATCAGATTTACTTTCCTCTAATCAAATAAAATCAAGTATCTTTAATAAATTAATATTTATTGGTTAGTCTTATCATATCAAATTGAATTAACCAATTGTTATAAACGCTACTTTTGCTTAATTGGGAGATTTTGTCACCAATCTGAGCCAGTATTATGTGCCGATAGATAAGTAGTAAAGAGTCAAGTTTATCAACGATAGAGGATAATTTTATCGCATTATATTTACACTGATATGAATAATAACAATTTATTCTTGTTTTTTTAAAAAAAAAACATTAATTGTTTGAAAAGGTTCACTATAATTTTTTTACAGTAAGGGTAAGAGGGTTAAATTTATCTTACAGCGGATGCGCACTTTAATGTTTTTTACATGATTTTATGGAATATGATTGGTAAATGTAAGTCGTTTGTATTACGTAAGGAAATATGGTATGTTCGACACTGCTGAACGAGTTTTGAGGTTCAGGAACGGACTTAGTTCACACGTGTAGCCTACGCACTATATAAAGGTAGAAAGCTCGGTGTAATGACCCCCTATCTATTTTTCAGTTGTAGTGTATATGTAAAGGAGCCTTGAAGGCTTAATATTAGCGGAGATCATTATTTCTGATCGGAAAATCGCAATCGCGTTATTCACTACTATTCCAGATCGCATGATGCGATTTCATGATCCAAAAGGCTTCTGCAATTTTGGAGGAGCACTAAAAGCAAGTGGAAGAATTGCATATTCGGCACACTATCTATCATGTCCAAAGTATTCATGACGGCATATAATAAACACCTTTTTATATCAGGGCAAGTCAATAGGTAGGAATAATAACTTACTAACTTTATTATCGGTATCGTTTTCAGTGAAAACGTAGTAAAATTAATGAACTACTTACTCTATATGGATAATGGCTGTACACCTGAATCAGTCAGATATGAAATATAGCACATAGTAGCATTCTTTACGGTTCTAGAGACGTAAACGGCTAGGATCAAAATTGGAAAACAATAAATGAAGTACTCAGTGAGCACCTGGAAGAATTAAACTACTTGAGTCAATTAGGCTATACTCAAGGAATCCAAACAAAAGCAACTAATAATCATAAGATACGTTCATCTCAAGAAACCTTATTTTCCAGATATGACTGGAGTCGTTAACGAGGACAGAGCTTCACTTTCCTTAAAATCCACAAAAAGTACGAACAAGAGAATTCGCATATACTTAGACCCCAACTTCAACACTATCATTGACTGCTGGACGGATACAACAGACCCAGAGACAGGAGAGATCTTGATCTAGATAAGGAATTGGTCTTCAGGTACAATCAACCGATTGAGTCCAGAGGATTAGATCCAATTTGCAATAATGCTTAATAAAGCATTGGGACCTCTGTCTCATCTATAGCTATTACATTTGTAGGAGACTAAAGGCTCTACCTTTTATGTGTCTATTCTATTTATTCCAGCAAGGTTTCTTACCGTCTTAAAAATCCTAAACTGGCATAGTAATTTTATTGGAACCGTAACACCACATTAGGCACCCTCCAAAGTTTTATATTTAACAACATGATATTACAGCATGACCTAATCCTAGTATGGTACATCCCTTATCAATTAGTTGCTAACATGAATCTTAATGAGTAAGTGAAAAAACATCTAACCTCAACCATTGGGTTATTCAACTTAAAATTTATCGGCCAATATCATAGATTAATTATCATTCTACTATAGTTCATAGGACTTCTGCATTGGATCTCTCTAATATATTATGAAGCATAAAAGGAAATTTAATTAGATAGTAATAGTTAAGTCATAATAGAAAAATATAAAATGATAAAGTTATAGGTTTGGAATTTCAGATAACATCAAAAAAATTATTAAGACATAGTCAAATAAAGATTGTTCTAATACGCAGTAGGATTCGTTGTGGTAACTATAGTCTATTCATGATGTAACACGTCTTTATCTTATATTAACCCCAATAAAGGTATACTGAAAATAGGGCTAGTAACTGTTGTATTAAATTTTATCAGGCTGTACTAAGAACAGTGACACCAAGGGAATGTATAAAAATGCTGACATTAGATCTAGAGCCAGAGTCAGAACCAGTGCCTGTGCCATGTCAGTCATGTTTTGGGTCCAGAAAAAATATTTGTTACGACCAGAATTTCTGATTAGACAATCTAATCGAATATTTCTTGCTGGGAATAATAAGTAGAGACAAAAGTGTCCCTGTGAACTATATTCGTTTAGAAGGAAAGAAAATATTGGATTAAGAGGCGTTTAAATGTGACCCTTTAGTGATAGAATCGAATCTAGACGAGTAATTCGAAGGGTCAAAGTTTACTCACTTGTATAATGTAAATTCTTGCTATCGTATTCCGCTAGTTGAACCGAACCACAATCGTAGTGCTAAATCCAAGCCAACCCTTAAGAAATTCTGGTCGCAACACCCTTTGCATACACGGAGTGCATATATGCTAAGACATATACTATTGTTAAGCAAGCCAGCAGAACTTATTTTAAGCAGGATGACTAGGCAATGTGTTATCAGGACCCCAAAGTATATCTTAAATGGCATATTATATAATTGCAGAGCTTCTGCCATTGACTAGTTCAATTTTAAAAAATCATTTTTGATTGTCATTTGACACCACTATAATGCATTAAATCTTTTTCCAGGCTAAATAAGTAGTAAAAATTGCCAATAATTACTACTAATATTAAATAATTGTAGTTACATAAAGATACAGAAATACTTAAATTGTTACAAGATCGCTAACCACAGATGAGTGAGGATTCAATCGAAACCCAGATAGTAAGTAGATCGATTCTTGTCATGGTATGCAGTATGTGAAATATTTCACATCAAATGAGGAAACAAGTTAATTCACAATTTAAATGGGACATAATAGTATTTAAGTATTGTGGTAAGATATCAGACTATTCTAGTGGGTCTCTGTGACCTATCGTAAGTTGGATTAGCTAATACGAATATTTGTGAGCGACTCTTAAGTTATTGAACTTAGCGACACTGACATTGACTAGAAAGCTAACACTGGCAATAAAACGAAGTATAAAAGAAAGAAAAAAATCAATAATAAATGCTCTGGTCCTGCTCATACATATATAATGAAAATAATAAAAAAAACGAAATTCTCGTAAGTGCATATAAAAATACTTTGCATTTAATTGGATAATTATAATAATCACATCGTTATCGTAATGTCTAATCCACTATTAGCACTCACATACGATAATCAGTGTTTCGACCTCTCACGCGTTCGGAAGTCAGAGAACTGCCTACTGACAGTAGATAGTAATAATAGTATTTATTTACATAGTGACATAGTTTCATTTAATGATCGATCACCTTATGTGATTTCCACTTTCACACCCAAAGACATCAAGGCATCTGTCTCTTCTAAATTAGAACAGAGATATAATTACTACAGCCAGTTACCTAGAGAGTTGGTATATGGGCCTTCAATAGAACCTCTAGCAAGACAACTGAGCCTTAAAGACAGATTTGATCAAGCAGTTATCACTTACGCTAATCAAACAACATTAACCACTATCAGTTACAGAATTGGAGATCCTGACAGCTGTGAGCAAGTTGATAGAACTGAAGCAGATTCTGATATAAATTATTTAAATGTTCCTTTTTAACACTCTGCCTTGACTTAGGCGTATTATTTTACTTAGGGCATAAAAAATATAAAAAAGGAATATCAAAAGAACCTTAAAATAATGATTACTTAGCTGCAGGCATGTCAATTACTAAATAAACTAGATAATTGCAGATGACATTCAGTAATGACTTTGGTATGGCACCCAATGTGTAAAACAAATATAAGACCGTTGACCAAACTGTATGTTAAATGTTTCTGCTCGCTCTGGATCTGGCTCTGGCTTTGTTCTAGGCTCTGGTATCTATTGGCTAAGGTGCTATGTGTCAGACATAATCTATAATATCATAGAAATAGCATATTTATTAGGTAATATGTCTGATGATAATTCAAGTATATCTATAGGCATTGACTGGATTGTAGTAGCTTATTACTTGAAGTGGCTAATTGTATTGGCTTTCCAAAAAACATTATGACTAATACTTTTCTTTTTGGAAAGATACATCGATAGTACTTTATCAATTTTACACAATATTTATCATTGTTAAATATATTACTGCCAACTATGGCCAGTTCGATGTTGACAAGCCTGTAGCCCCTTCTGTTAATTGGGATTTAGGATTGGTGAGAGCCAAGAGCTATACTCAGTCTGCCAGTGATAGCTTCTGTATGCTGGTACGTTCGGGTCCAGTTCCTTCTCCTAGTACCCCTGCAGGAGGTATCTCAGACCTTTTGAGGGGAAGAGTTCATGCTACTAGTGTGGCCACCAGGGGCATATTTCCAATTTCTGCCCTGGTAAGGCCCGTGGGATCCCAAAACGTGGTGGCCATACTTCTGGCACCAAACTATCTTGCGCAACACACCGTGGGAAAATCTCCCGCACCTGGGAGATGTTTCAGTTGAATCCTGCAGTAGCCAACAACGGAAGTGCTTGCATGGTTTATATTGGTCTCTCAGAGTCGGTGCAGCCTTTATATTTTGGACCATCCCCTGCTCCAGTGTTGGCTTATACAGATCTTGATGGTGTATCATCTCCATTAGGGCCTGCTTCAGTATTAGGTAGTTCTCCAATTGTTCCAGCCCACTTGACCCCTGAACAACTGCAATCTACAGCTACTAGGCTTTTCTTACATCCTCCTTTAATAAAGGGAGTACACCTTATCGCACGTGTCTTTATGATTCTGGTGCTGATGTATCAGATCGTTCTAGGTTTTTGTTCTTTAGCAATTGGAATTATATAATTTGTGACTTTAATAGTACAAGCACTCGTTGTTATGGTAAAGATGGCATTTTTTGGACTGCATAGTTAGGGTTACTAAGAAACTATTTTAAATGGATAATGTTTTATAGGTTCCATTTGCACAGTGCAACATTACCTTAGATATTTTCTTGCTACATAAGGGCATTTGTGTTTTAGTTGGGAAACATGAGTTCATACAAATTTATAATAGAGATGAAACTTTACTAAAATGTAAAGAGCAGAAAGGGTTTTTTATACTAAACTGTGTTTCTAGAAATTTACTAATTAGTCAGACCTTCCTTTAAATGCAAGTGTCTACTTAACACATGGAATTTCATAAACGCATCTGCTATGCTGGGATCACTGTCATAAAACATGCAACATCTAGGGCTGGAGTGAATTATTTAACAGTTAAATGTTCCTGTATGAATTGTGTTACTTGTTTTTAGGGAAAAACCAAGACACAATCTTTTCTTAAACGCTTACATGCGGTACATTCAAAAGGGGATCGACTTTCCATTGATTTAAGTGGCCCTTATTCTCAAATATTTAATGTTAAACAATTAAGTTTAGCTATCATAGATAAACAAAAACAACTCCTTTGGATTTTCATTTTAAAATATAAAAATGAGGCAATACTGTTATTCAAAAACTATACACTTGAATTAGAACGGACAACAGGCACTAGAGTTAAAGAAGTATTATTTGATGAGGGGGGGATGAATTTCGGGGGACTGCATTTGAGAATTGTTCTACATCAATGGGTATACGCCATTTACATACTATCCCTGGAAGTTCTTCTTTAAACGGTCGGGTTGAAAGGGCTAATCAGACCTTTGAAAACATGATTTGCTATAATATAATCATGGCTAATGCTCCAATTCGTTTATGGGCTGAATGTACCTTAGTTTGTGCTTATGTATTTAATTTCAGACCTACTAGTGTATTGGAAAATAATGTTAGCCCTTCTTATGCCTGGCTCGGGTATGAACCACCCCTATTCTGCTTAAAACCTTGTAGGTGTTTGGCAGTTATGAAAGTTAAGGAAACTTTAAAATTTGATTCCATGGGCAAAGTTGGAATTCCTGTAGATTTTAATGAAGAGATGGGAACATATGCTCAAAGAGGCTATACAATTTTGATAACTTCAGAAAATAGAAAGGTTTATGTGGTTAGAAATGCTGAATTTATTAAAGCCATATTTTCATTCACAAAGAATCCCTCCGCATATAAGGATATGTTCTCCAGACTTGATACATTTGTCTATAGTAGTAAATATTTAAATAATGATTGGGGTATAGCCACCAGGTCTGCAGGTTTATTAGGTGCTCAATGGGAGAGGCTGGAGAAAATGTTCTTTAACACATCTTCCCTTATTGATGAATTAAGGAAGTTTTTCTTTGACAGTTCAGACAATACATCTAAGAATAAGATAGCACAAACTGATGGTGTTAGGATAGAATTGGATAGTGTTAAAGTAGTTAATGATTCTTTAGAAAGTGTAGACCCACCTAAAAGTATAGCGAGTTAACTGGACGACATTCCAGTTGCCTTTATTACATTTAAGCTGCCTCTTGAGCCAATAAGTAATCATGCTTCTCCACCAGAACGTCTTAGCATTAGCCCAGAAATTCTTGAAAAAAACGCATTGTCATCAAAAGGAAATTCTCCCTCAGCAGATTTAAGCCTTGAGTCAAAGAAGACTGTACTTAAGTTTCATTTAAGGTTCCTTCCTGAACAATCTGATGCTGATATCAATAAATGATTTGTTAATGCTACAGGGTCAGGTACACTTGATACAGTCATGACAAATAAGTCTTCCATATTGGGTGGTGACCCTGGGAAGGGCATGGACCTTGATGACAATGAGTCATTGTTAGTTAATAGGATAGAGGATGTTCAGATAGACCCAGACACTGGTTATGAAATTGATGCTCCAAATTGGTATGAACGAAGGTATATTCCCAAGCAGACTCAGCCGGGAACTTCTTACTTTGCTCATTGTTGTAAACTGTCCAGACATATTTCTAATGTGATAACCTCAAGAGCAATGATAGTAGCCTTAAAATTGCCAGATTGTGATCTCTGGTTAGCAGCAGCAGCAGGCCATGCTGAACTGAAGGATCTGCCCTAATGTTATTAGTTATGCAAGCATTACATGGAGCAGTTTTCTTATTGTTTGCAATTTTTTATATATTAATAGCTTGAGTGAGCTACCCGAGTGAACAATTTATGAATATTGAATGTCAGATTGTATTTAATTTTGGCTTCATACATTTTGTGTATACAGAGAGGAAGAAGTTAGGGATTGAAATCTTTGCTGGCTGGTGGCCATTAAGATTGGTAAATTTAGTGTGTTGCATCTGAACTAGACTGAGTGTGGATATATTTTTCATCTAGGTCCAAGGTCATCATACTTGAATGGCTGGCTATAGTAAGCTCTGTAATTAGATTGTAATTTACAATCTAGTTGAAATAGAATTCTGGCTTGCAAGAGGAAGATGCCTTCCGGCTAAACAAATCCATAGAGAAAAGGGGTGTTTCCCTTTGAAATAATGACTTGTTCATCTTTAGATCTAACTATGCAACAATCTCCAAATAGGGCAGTAACGGAGAGGAGATTTTGATTTATGCCCAGGGCATAAAGAACATGATGTAGAATGATATTTTAATCTGTATTATTGATGAAAGAATGTAAGGTAATGGTGCCATTTGTGAGGCAAGAGTGGAGATTATGAGGAGTAAAGTTAGTGAATGCCTCACAATGTATGCAGATATGTTGGGAATGAATGCTCTCAACAAGAAAACATCTGGCGGGGAAGTGGTTAATAGGTAATAAGAACTCCTGAACAGGATTGACCTTTATAACAGGAAAAATATTAATAAGCACAGTTATGTACTAAGACTTTAGTGTATACAGTCTGGCCAAGTTTAACAGAGGCTTAGGTTTTAAAAAATGACATTGAAATTCATGTTGTGCCAGTTTGTTGGACAATGGTACTAGAATAAACTTCTATCTACATGCCTTACTGGATGTATGTAGAAAGAACAACATTGCTTTCTTTTTTAGTTTTGCAGACTAAAGAATAGTAACTAATTATGGAGCGCAGTGCAAAGTTGAACACTTCGTAATCAATAAATTAAAAAAATATTAATTGCTATCCTAACATTACAACGGATGGAGCCATGGAAATGGAGTGTGTTGTGTTACCCTTGGTGCTAATGAGAGCAGTGCTGGCAGTCCCACATCTCAAAGAAAAAAATATTTTACTGTAGTTGGGTTTATTTTTGTTGAGGGAGTACTCATCTGTAGTATGGTTAACATGGAGATCAGCGTAGAACTGACAAGGAGATTGTTTAGGATATTGCATGTGATCCCAATCACTGTTGCTAACACCTTGTGGTGGCTTTTGGTTTTTCGTAGGTGTTCAAAGATAGTTGTTGGTTCTAATCAGGCCATTGAACAATAGAGGGTAGGCCAAGTAGGTTGGTTGAAACGTTGAAGGGGGAAAAGTGTAGAATGAAAGTTGGGATAAAATCTTAAGAGATTAATTACTCATAAAATGTAATCTTGGGTAGGAATGGTAATGAGAGTTTCTTCTAAAAACTTAGTTCTTCATTATTCATACAGCAGTTCAGCTGTGTTGGGAACTTGGCATGTGTAAGACATATTTCTGTAACATCATTGTATGTCCAATGGGTTGCGTATTCTGCTGTTTTTCCATAGTTTGTTTCAAGAAGTTGAATTTTATCAAAAGTTTATTGTGTGTCATTTATCAAGGTCGATGAAATGGTAAGGGTAAGCATGGCATAACACCTTGTCAAGTGGTAGTTGGTGCATATGTTCAAGATTATTACATTTATCAAGAGTTGGATCATAATTCAAGCAGTGTTCACAATTAAAATGATAGAACATTATCAGAATGCCTTCTTCTAATCCTGAAAAAAATATTGACTGATGAGAATTGGCAGTAAAAATTGATTTTGGATTGCTCGGTTGAAGGATTGTTTTTGTTGTTTTTAATATCTGTACTGATGCCAATAGATCTTGTTTGGGTTGAAACAGTAATGTTTTATGAGAAAACATGGCAGAAATATACGGAGGGACAGTAGCTGTGGCTGAATAATTATTTAACAGTTTGTCAAGAGCTTTTATGCAAGAGTTGAAGTTATTTATGCTTTGGGTCAAGCCAGAGTTAAAGTCATTTATGTTTTAGGAGAGAACTGCAAATATATCATTTCATTGTTTGAACGCTAGCAGGAAAGGCTCTAGTTGTTTAGCAATGAGATTTGATATTGTTGTATTGGTAATTGATGTGGGAATGGTAGGGTTTAGCATGATCTGTTTGTTGTGTTTTGTGTTTAAGAAAATATCTGGGTGTTTAATATATAGTTAAATTATGTTAGTGCCAATCATTCCTTATTTACCAATGGAACAGCTATCAATTGTGTATTGGTTGTCTCAATGAGTGATGAGACAAATTCTGGTGTAATTTAACGGTTATAAGTAAGACAATATTTTCCCCTATAATTGAAAAGTGTAGGGAGTGGATTTTCGTAATAACTGAGTCTGTGATAAATATGTGGGTGTCATGATATATGATGCAATGCAGGTGGAAGCATAGGGGAAGGGCCTGTAGCCCTATTGTGATTTGAATTTAATCTTCTGGGCTCAATAAGTTGATTGTGCCTGAAAACCAATTCTTTATCTGAGGTCAAACTCTCTGCTGTCTCTGGATTTGTTGTATCTTCTTGGTAGTTAGTGATAGTGTTGAAGTTGGGATCTAAGTATGTGTAAGTTCTTTTGTTTTTACTTTGTGTGGAATTGATAAAAAGTGAAACTCTGTCCTTATTGGCAATTCCAGTCATATCTGTAATGTAAGTTTTGTCCAGATGGATGTATGCCAAGATTGTTAGTTGTTTTTGCTTGGATTTCTCAGGACACAGTTCGATTGACTAAAATAGTTTAACTCAATCAAGCAGTCACTGATTGTTTTGCTTATTGCTTTCCAATTTTAATACCAGTCACTTACATGTCTAGAACCACAAAAAATGCTAGCACAGATAACTTTCTTTTATAATTGTACAGACTTCCACAATTCAGAGTTTCAAGTGTGTTTATTGAAGCATTATATTTAATATATACAATACTATAATTTTAATTGGCTCAAGTACGTGTTCTTTGGTCATATAGTAGTACATTAGAAGTATCACATTTCTACTGATAAAAATATACTCGATAAAATTATTAAGATAAGCACTCCTACTAGTCAACTTAATTCTGTATATATAAAAGTGTATACTATATATACATATATAAACCATGATATATTCTTTGCTAGGCTACCAAGTAATTAATGCATCCTGATTTTTTTTTTTTTTGGCATTCTGGAATTGTATGGACCTTAGGAAAGAATGTGATTACATGACGTAATTAGGAGTCAAGATGATTTATGTGCTTTCCTGTGATCACGATCCTGGATAAGAAATAAACATTGCAACAACAGATCTCAGATAGGTTCCGACATGGTTATGTTTTTCCTATATTTAGTATTTATTCTCAAGTCGTTGACCTAGAAATCAGCCCGTTCTGCATTGTAGAACCTAGAGCATCCTATTTATGCCATTTAGTAATTTATTAATAGTGATAGATGTTTATGTAATGCAGACTCTCTTGCTCTAGCTTAAAGCTTTAAAAGGTTCAGTGCAATATCTTAATCATATATATGTTCTTGTTGGGTTTATAGTAGTTAATATAATAAAATACCATTCGATACAATATAACATAATACAGTACGATACACTATAATATGATATAGTATAATATAATATAATATAATATAATGTAATGTAATACATTGCAGTATAATATAATATAAGATCAGTTGAGAAATAGTACATATCTAGATAGACCTCTTTAAACGCACATGAATCCGTATCATAGAATATTTTTTAATGTCATATATTCAGTAGAATACATAAAGTAAGGTGGTATGGATATAGTAGGCATAGAAGATCATACAGTAGCATTAATGAGATTTCCATCTAAGAAGATTAGAGCTCAACCCAACTACAGCATACTATACACTCAACACTTTGGTCAAATAAGTTCTTTGTCTTCTACCAATCAGGAAGATATTCAAGAACTAAATCGCAAACATCAACTACAATTGGAATTCCAGACGAATCAGTTGTGTCTGAGAATTGATCCAAATAGTAGGTATTGGTTCAGTCAAATTAATACATCCCACACACTGTATTTAGCATACACATCAAACTCATTTGACAGCATACGTAATATTTATAGTTCAAACATGCACATAAGATAATAATAATCTATAGAGTGCCTAGGAAATCTGACAGTCGACCCATCCCACTTCGAGCCTCTTTGTCTTTCTTCTGTTGTGCTAACATTCCCTTGAGATCTAGTTTCTTTTTCTTGTTTCTGCAGGATTTGCCACTGCAGGGTAAGGGGGATTAGATAAACATAGAGAGAATTATAGGAGAACTAGGTATATATGGATTGGATGCAAAAATCATAGATTAATCGTTGATCCAATTATATCAACAGCTGGATCAAAATCTTACTTCATCAACTATAAGTTTGAGCAATAAATTACTCGCATCATTAATATTCAAATCACAAAAGGTCGATTCCAGATCTAACAACCCTTGCAATCAATTAATACTAGAATCAGTCACTATGAATCAATAAGCTGATGATAATTAATCAGCAATCCATCAAAGACGTACTGATGAAAACCCTCAATGGTGAGGGAATGGTTCATAAGATATATCTAAATATAATGACACTTAATTCTTTCAAAGCCGTGCGACTTAATTGCTAGATTCATTAGACATTCACTTACACAAATCAATAGATTCAAAGTAACTTTACCATTGATAAAAACTAACCACCGCTATCTTTAATATCTTCAATCTAGCTATTTGTATCTAAACATGGATATGAGCTCAGCACACTTCCACTACACACCTTTCGACCTTGGGAGAAACCAACGCTCTCTTCATTGCTCCACCACAACTCACAGGCACAGGTATTTTACCATGCATCTTCATTGTAACGTTGGTGTTAATATTTGCTTTATCATTAGTGGATCCCGGGGAAATTAATGATGGCGTGGCTGTGATTAGATTAGCAGCGTAGAGAAAGTTAGTAAGATTGTGATATGATTAGATAGTATACAGTATGATATAATATAGTATTATATAATATAATGTGACAAAACACACTATAACATTACACAGTCTGACGTAATACCAAGTACTAAAATGCAATACCATAAAATACAACATAATAAAATAAAACATAAAACAATATAATACAATCTATTACAATACATTATAATAACCTAAACCATATCATACTTTTCTTTTTCACGGCCAATATTTTCTTGTCCTTAGATGCTTTTTCACGTTGGGGTCCACCATCCAGTATAGTAATTCTCTTACAACCATTACATTCTATGCTCTGTATATGAGTCATAATATTACAATAAAGTATAGTATAGTATAACATGGTATAGTATATTATGGTATAATACAGTATAGTCTAATATAGTACAGTATAGTATAGTATAGTACAGTAGAGTATAGTATAATATCGTATAGTATAGCAACTCTCTTACAACCATAAAAGTTTATGCTGTATATATATATATCGTAGTAGAGATCAATTTATTACTTTATATGCTATAAAATAGAACCATATATAATATACACAGTCTAGTCCAGTATAGTATAGTAATACATATATATACATACATACATACATACATGCATGCATACATACATGCACATATATACATATATATACATACATATATACACATATATCAGACAGAGAGCCATTACAACCAATATAAATATAAGCAAAGTGAGAAAACAAATCAGCATATGAAGTTATGAAATGGACCTAAAGTCAAAAATAAAACCAATAATAATAAAAGACATATACACATACAAACACACATACATACGTGTATGTGTCTAGCTAAAATAAATTTTTAAACTTGCATTCAAACAACTCCAAACAAAGCTTTCAAGTAGTTTAATTATTGGATTATGATTGGTCCAATAGTGTACTATAATTAGAACATATATAAGGTAATATAAATTACTTCTAACAGGACTATAAATTAAATTAATTAAATTAAATGAAATTAATTAAAAATAGATTAAAGTTTAAATACTCACCACCACTGCACACTTTGATCCTTTAGGAATGGCACCTAATGAGTTTGGGTTTTTAAGATTAAATTTCCCATCTCTTTCTTTATCCTTCTCATTTTCATTCTCCCCAGAGTGTTTTATAGTAGTATTACTAGCTTGTATTATATCCGGCGTTGTATTATTATCTATTATCTTAGTTTTGGGCTTGTTGTCAATTGTAGGGCCTTTCGCTTTCTTCTTCCTTGACTTCCCATTGGATACTCGTACATGACAATTATATCCGCCAATGAAAATAGAGCCACAGAATGAACAGAAGCACTGCTTGACTTTAGGGGCTAGCACTGTAGTGTGATCTGCAATATTAGTAAAAAGGTTGGGTACGTATGTATATATGTATGTATGTATATATGTATGCATGTACATAAGTATGTATTTATGTCTGCATGTATATATGTATGTATGTATGTATGTATGTATCTCTGTATGTATGTAAGTATATATGTATTCATATATGTATGTATGTATGTATGTATGTATGTATGTATGTATACATTTATGTATGTATGTATGTATGTATGTATGTATGGAATGGATGAGGGAGTAAGGTATACGGGAGATAGATAGAGGGGATAGTCGATGAAGGAGAAAGAAAGAGAGAGAAGAGTATATGCGTACGTGCGTATCTGGCATTTTTATAATGAGTAGAAATATAATAGGATATGAAATGATATAGGTTAGGGTTAGATATAAAAAGACTAATATACATATCTATGTATTTATCTGTTATGAAGAATCAATTATCATGGTGCATTAAAACTTACATACACCTCGTTGGGAGGCCCGACGGGACATTGCCACCCTGTAGGCATATATGATGGAGTAGGGGATGAATAGAGTAGGAGAGGGATAAGGCAAGAGAGGGATGGGGTAGGAGAGATATAGAGTAGGAAAGAGATAGGATAGCAGAGGGATAGGGTAGGAGAGGGATAGAGTAGGGGAGGGATAGGGTAGGAGAGTGATAGAGTAGGAGAGAGATAGGGTAAGAGAAGGATAGGGTAAGAGAGGGATGGGGTAGGAGAGGGAGAGGGTAGGAGAGGGAGAGGGTAGGAGAGGGATGGGTTAGGAGAGGGATGAGGTACGATAGAAATAGAGTAAGATAGAGTTGAATAAGGTAGAAGAGGGATAAAGTAGGATAAGGTACGAGTAGAATATGGTAGGATAGGGATGGGATAGAGGTAGGTTGGTGATAACATACTAGTATGATAGTATACTAGTAGGTGTGTTTATATATATATGTACATGCGTGGTCTGGTATACTACTATACTACAATAAGTATAAAACATATCTGTGCATATCCTTATACAATACAGTATATAGTATATCTCTCTATACAGACACATTATCTCCTCTTTTTCTTGACCTTACATACCTGCAGACACCCCTCCCCTATCCTTAACTACTAGTAAACCTCCCTCCTCCTCCCTCTATCCTCTCGCTTTCAAACAACATACACATACATATACACATACGCACATACATACACATATAAATATACATGTATACATACATACATACATACATACATACATACATACATACATACATACATACAAGCATACCTACATACCTACATAGATACGAATACACCCATACATATACACATATGTACATATATACACACCACACATGTATACATACATACACATACATATATATTACATAAACATACACACTTGCATACATACACGTGTACATGCATACACACATATATATATACATACATGCATACACATACAAATATATATATACACCTGTATATATACATATATGCACACACATACATTAGATGTCGTGATAAAGCAGGACAAACAGTAGCATATTCATGTGCAGTAGTCCAAAGATGTTCAACACACTTCACTCCATCACTGTTGATATCATCTATTGCAGTTTCCATGGTGATAGCTATATCGGGAAGAGTAAGTTAGAACACAGCATGTATGATTGGATGTGGTAGGGTATGATAACCATAGTAACATGACGTGTAAGATGAGCGTTGGAGGTAATCATAGGTATATGTGTGCATTAAATTATTTCTGTCTTTATCTACCCAACTCTCTTTATGTTGTGTTATAATAAATACAATATATATATCTACATCACTCTCTATATTATGTATGCATGTCTCATATAGTCAGGTCTATGTGTTTGTACGTAAACCTTACAATTCCAAGATCTTTGACACCTGTTGTGGACTCGCTTGTATTATTATAGTAGGTTAATAGTAGTAGTGTATATGTATGCGGTGAATTATTACAATTAAATATATAGTGCAGTGTTTCTAGTATTATATGTACTAAATGTATTATATGTATTATAGGTATTATAGTTATTATATGAATTACAGATATTGTACATACTATGTATATTATATTTATCATACGTATTATAGGTCTTATAGTATTATATGTTTTATAAGCATTGTAGATATTGTAGGCATTATATGTACTTTGTTGTATGTATTATTTGCATTATGTACTATGTATTATGTATTTTGTATTATGTATTACATTTATTATCGATGACATAGATATTATAGTATTATATATATTGTAGGTATTTTATGAAATTACAGTATTATGTATTAAATATATTATAGGTATTATATTTATTATACATATTATATTTATTATGTATTATAGAAATTGTAGTGTTATGTATTATATGTATTACATAAGCTCATCATATCTTACATCTAGTTGTGTGATAAAGTATAGATCTGATGCAATCAATACTGAGAAATAAGGCATAATCAATCATAGGTTGTTAAATAGGACTAATGAAACAGAATATAATATAATATACTAGAATATGATATGATATAATATGATATGATATAGTTTAACATGGTATGGTATAACATAATATAATATGAAAGCATATCTATCTGAAAAACCTGTCTCAACCACTGGTTAATTTATACCATTATAAATACATATGATGCAGTGAGACTGATTTCAGATTAAACTGTTGCTAGTATGATGCATACTAGTAACCGATCTTTTATTGACAATGCAGGATTGGTCAGAACGTTTTTTTTTTTTCATAATTACAATTATACATTTGACATTTAAACCAGAAAAGAATACAAGTATTAGCTTGGATATCTACGTCATATAATAAGAAATATTCTACTATGATGAAAATAAGGACACCAGTACTGTTCCATTTAAAAATACTATTTTTTAAATAGTTAACCCAATAGGCCAATCCAACCATTGCCACCTAGTAATATACAATGTCTTTAATTTGCAGAAAATTACTTACATAGAAAAAACCATTCGTGCATTAAAAATCATCACCAATCATTACTAACCTCCACATGTTAAAATTTAACATCAGAACATTTAAAAATCAGAATGAGAAACAAGGCCTGTTGTAGTTGAACTAATTTTCTAATTCAGTAGGTGACCTTTACACTGGGGGGTATCACAGTATACCACGTCGTCACCTTGAAGAAAAGGATTAAATTTAGGAGAACAGAAACATGAAACTTTGTTATTGTTAAAAATAGAATAATGTAAACTTAAATAATGTGGCATTTCTAATCTCTTGAGAAGTGGGTTGTCCAATATAATCATCGTGTCAAGAAATTCGAGCTTTGGAAAGAGAACGGCTTCGATTTGCAGTTGTTTGGTGATGGTGACGTTTTTAACAATCCATAGGGTATTGAAGTTGAGCACTTGAAGGCCATTGCCTATGAATTTTAGTTTTCTTGTATAGAATAGTGCCTGTGGGAGAGAGGGAGGGAGACCGAGAGAGGGAGAGCAGATTAAAAATCTTATATATATATCAGAAGGGTTTTCTTTTATTAGGTAATTTTACGTACTTTGTGCGCGTATATGTATATACAAGAAATCAAGCAAATATACATACCTACATGCATTATTGTATAGATAAATAGATAAAATCATCCTAATGTACATCTATATACCTATACACTACCATACTACCATACTACTATATTAGCATACTACCGTACTACGATACTATCATACTATTATACCATAATACCAACATACTACTATACTACCATCATACTACCATACGACTATACTATCATACTACTATACTACCATACGACTATACTATCATACGATTATACTATCATACTACTATACGACTATACTATCACACTACTATACTATCATACGACTATACCATCATACTACTATACTATCATGCTACTATACTATCATACTACTATACTATCATAAGACTATACTATCATGCCACTGCACTACCACATACCCTTACCTCTAATGCCATGCTGGCCAAGGCGACATTATCCATCAGCTCAAATACTCCATCTATAGTACGTAGAGCATTCAGGTTGAGATGCTCCATTCTCTCATTGTAATTCACTCTCAAATCACCCCAGCAGTATTGAAGACGGGGTAAAGAAAGACTTTTCAGCTGTTTATTATCATGGAAAAATAATGCCGACCTTACGACATTGACGTTAAAGTGTAAATTACTGGTTTTTGACATCGAACACAATACATTGGGACTGTTGCGGGAGAGATGGGTCTTTAATAAGTTTGGAAACTCCTGTTGTGTGAGGGAGAGAGAGAGAGAAAGAGATGGGTGTAGGGGTATTAGCAGGTGCATGACTTTCAACCACTAAATTATATATATAGGTGGGAGTCACGGGGGTTGTGAGAGATAAGATAAGATATATTACTAGTGATTAAGATGGAGATCGAAAGAATGATGTCAGGATGACGCAAGAGGCTAAGATATATGAGTGATTGAGTGAACAAAAGATATGAAGAAAAGGTAATAGAGACAAAGAATAGTACAAATAAAGGAAATATAATAATAATAATAATAATAATAACAAGAACAACAACAATAATAATAATGATAGTAATAATAATATAATAATAATAATAATAATAATAATAGTAACAATAAACATAGTAATAATAATAATAAAAATAATAGTAAAAATATCAATAGCAATTATAATAATCGTAATAGCACTAATAGTAATGATAATAGTAATAGTGATTATAATAATAGCAATAACAATAACAATAATAATAATAATAATAATAATAATGTTAATAACAACAACAACAACAACAATAAAAAATACATACGAGTTTTGATAGTAGAGGGTTTGCTCTGAAAAGCAAAATCGTAGTATTGGCCAATTTTGGCAATTGTACAGTCTGTAGTTGCGAGTTTTCTTCAAATACTATACTGGATGACACCAGTGAAGGAAAGCTGACAGACTATAGAAATATATAATGTATGTATGTATATATGTATATGGTAAATACATATATGTATGCATTAGTGTAAGTGTTTGGCAGCAATAGCAAACCAATCAGCAATCCTAAGTTTTTCAAAAATATTACTTATGGCCTTTATTGATTTTCAGATCCTGAAAAGATGCCTATGTTTTATATTACCTTATCCAATAAGATGTAATCTTGTACCGGATTCGTTTAGTAAATTATACATATAAGGTAAGGCATACAGACATATCAAACATTATTATTATTATTGTGGATACGTACACATACACATATATATACATATATAAACATATACTAACCCTTGCGCTGGTTTTTGATATAATTATACTACTAGCGCTCACCAGGGTGTCAAATACAAGGGACATGACTCCTGTTTGGCTCTCAATCACAATGTCTTCACGTACAGTCTGTATTTAATGCTTGATTATTAGTAGTTGTTTAAGTTTTAAAGCTTGATTTAGCCTAATGTTATTGGTGTGTTATATATTAAAATGATGTGTAAGATATGTAATATCTATTGTATAACATATAGATAATGAAATATAATAAAATATCACAAAACAATATGCTTCAATGCAATACAATACAATACTATCAATACAATACCATAAAACAATATAATATAACGCAATGTATTACTATACAACACCGTACAATACAATACAATAACACAATACAGCATAATACAATATAATACAATACAGTACAATGTAATACAATTATGTTGTTTATCTAATCATTGTGCATGTAAGTCTATGTCAATGCATATGTATAATGTATATATGTGTGTATGATAGTATGTATGTATGTATGTATGTATGTATAGATGTATCTATATGTATATGTAAATCCACTTATGGAACCTACCCGCAGTATAGGTAGGTTTATATTGTACAGATGTCGATTTTCAGTAATCATTATCTTCCTCGCTTCAGACAGAAGGGGCATTTCGAGGCCATATATCCATAAATTACTATTCATATCCAAAATCTGTGCGTCCCAGGTAGGTGTATAGGTGTAAGTATATATATGTATATCTAAATATATATGTATAGGTATGAATATAGGTACATATATAAGTATGTATATGTATATCTAAATATATATGTATAGGTATGAATATAGGTACATATATAAGTATGTATATGTATATGTATGTATGGGTGGGTATACTAAGTAAGGATTAAACATATGCTTTATAGTAGTACACAATCACATATTCATTTTAAGTAATTTTAAGTATCATTAAAATGGGATTACCAATAGGTCGTTCTCAATTATACTAAATATAAAATCCCGAATCATTAAATTCATTCTATTCGTCTAATGTCATTCACGGTGAATGTTTCCTTCCTCCAATTCAAACTATTCTTATAAATTACATCCTAATTACAATTTCACTGGTTTCCTAACTTTAACCATATTATTAAAAACAACGTTGTGTATAATCTTGGCGAATAATTCCGTCGGACAGGAAAGGTAGAATGGCATGGTTTCAGTTTGCTATGGCTATTAGTTGAATATACTATATAATAGAGGAAAACAGGGAGATCTATACATGCATACATAGATAAATACATACATACATATATATATATACATAAATGTATGCATACATACATACGCATATACATACTTACATACACATACATAAATGCATGCATGCATACATACATACATACATACATACATACATACATACATACCTACCTACATACGTACATACATACATACATACATAAATGCATGCATACATACATACATACATACATACATACATACATACATATATACATACATACATGTATACATACATACATACATA